>LUGF01053216.1:97329-111334 GCA_001625245.1 Calycopis cecrops
AAACGCGACAGCACAGCTGTCACTTCACGCCGGTCTCGTGTAAGCGAGAGGTACCTCCCCGGTCGTGCCGGCCCAATTTGGCTGGCAAGCATGCAGCGTGGCACTACCTCTTACTAAAATTTTACATTACATTATATTACATTTATACAAACAATTTACAATAAAACCCGTCAATAAAACACATAGGTATATTCTATCGGCTAGAAGTAAGAACGTACATGTAAGAGGCAGTAGTCACTGATATACGGCCAATTCAGTCAATTCGCCACAATTATCAGGATGGTGTTGATGCAGCCGAAGGCCTCGCGTGCCAAATATAAGTCGTTTTTACTCTTATTGTTTAATTTCTAATTGACTATATAGGAGATGATCTGAAACACGATTGAGTCTAAAAAATCTATAGAACCTGCCGACTCTCCCTACACCTTTCTGTTTTTTAAGTGACTTTTGAAATTTTGAACTACAGGAATAATCGATACACAGTGTGATTTTGAAAAATCAAATTGTTTTTTAAACAACCTTTACAATTATAGTCTCGTAAAATTAATCATTGAAGAAGTTATTATTCACGTCGACAATATGAAACAAGTACTTAAAACACATAGGGTTTATTACAAGTAGCATTGCTTCTTATATTCTTGTATAGATAAGAAATTATTTTATTTATGTTTTTCACGTTACAGCAAGGATTTGTCATCTTATCCTGTTATACCCTTACTTTAAAGTGCCTTAAGCCTTTTTCTTTTCATCCCAGGAAACCAGTTCGCTCTTCAAGTTTCCGGGATATTCATTATAAATATTCATATAGCGTCGATATTTTAATCTATTTCTTAAAAGTATTTTGTAAAAGAAGTACAGAGAGATTTTAAACCTATTATTATTTTATCGGCCTCGCCTTATGTCTCGGATATAATCTGATGTTAATAACCGACGACAAATCTTAAACCATTATGAGGTCAGCCCTATATATGTATATAGGTACTACTTACATGTCATGAACTCATTCTGATATTTTGATTTTTATGTAACCGATGTTAGTTAGAAACCTTTACCTTTAACCTATACCGACTTAGAAAATAAAACACCATTTTTCTATCACGAACGTTTATATTTTCACAAAATAGTTAGTAATGTTACAGTCTATTCAAAAAGATATTGCGGCAAGTTTCTTATCCGCTTCTTTCACTGTTAGGTACTAAAGTTAGCTTTATATCCCCACATAAACGCGAGACACTTCTAAAAATGTAAACTATTTTCGTATCGAAAACCTTTTGATAAAGATACGTTATTTGCAGCGCTGAGAATATTTTTGTAAATAACAGTTCAATAAAGAAAACAGTCGTATTTAAAAAAAAATGAGTAAAGATATACTGCATTTACAGTTAATATCAACACTCTGAGACCGAATTTAAACTACATATTTACTTGTCTTTGCAAAGCCAATGTTGTCATGCTAATGTCACAATAATCACATGTTGAATCATTTTGTGAAATTTAATGATTTTAACGAGAGTTTAACAGTTATTGTCTCCTTTATAGCTTTGTATAATGCATTTATATTAAGACATTTGATACATGACTTGGCTGGGCTTCCAGTTTTTTGACAAACCGGAGCATCAAGGTCGTTGTCGACGGTGCATGCTCGGATCTCATGACGATCAACGATGGCGTTCCACAAGGGAGTGTTCTGTCTCCCACCATGTTTCTTCTGCACTTCAATGAATTGTTGCTGACCAATGGCGTCCATCTTATGCGGATGACAGCACTGGTGACGCCTTATACACTGGCAGCGTCAATACTTCACAGGAGCACGTCATTACACATCGGAACAAACTTGTGTCTGAGGTCAAGTCTTTGTTTAACAAGTCTCGGATTAGGGCCGACTTAATTTAGTCCAATTCAACCCTAATAAGTCAAATCAAGCGCGTGTACCGCTAAAAAGACCTCCTTTGTCGTACCGCCGCATCTCTGGACAGGCGCACCTCAATGCCAGCTTATAACATTTGACCCCGTTCAACGTCGCGAAACTCGAATCGTCGACGACCATGTTCTTTCCAGCAAGCTTGATACACTTGCCCTAAGTGGGAGGGATGTAAATCCGCTGTGCATCTTCTACCGTATTTTCCATTGGGACTGTTCGGAGGAATTGTTCGGACTAATACCTGCAGCTGAATTTCACTATCAAACTTCGCGTCAAAATTCAAAATTCCACCGGCACCATCTAGTATTCCAAAGGCCACAACTGTGCGCTTTAAACGCAACTTCATCCCGCGCACTACTTCTTTATAGAATAAGCTGCCGCCCTTGGTATTTCCGAACTTAGGGATCTTCAAGAAAAGAGCCTACTCTTCTTATCTTAAAGGTCAGTCCAATGAAAGAAGTATGATCGACTGTATTCGTCGTATTTCTTGAAATTCGTATTTGAAAAAGTAAGTGGCACAAAAGTGAGCCGACACGAACAGAAAAAGGACCTCAAGCTAAAATAACGATACGTCGTATATAATATGTATATTATGTATAATATGATATCTTGTAATAATAGGTCTTTTGGTATCCTTATCAGTTTAATATGTTACTAGCAATAACTGTTATTTTAGAAGGATTTGTTAATGTGTGCTTCACTTTGCATTATCTATCCGTCTGACGACCAAACCATTAAAATAGACATAAAATCTAATCAGAGGAAATATTAAATTTCTAAGTGCCTGGCAAGTTACCAAATGAAAAGTAAATAAAAAATTAAACCTCTATCTATGAGGGTCGTTTAACTATGCGAACGACAAGATTAAAATCGTTTTAGACAATGAAAACGCTCATTTGCATAAATTAATTTCAGTCGACATAGCGCTTATATTTAGATGGACGTGATGCGAAAACAAATGAACAGTCAAGATTGTACGGCATGGGCACCAACTGGTTTTTCCCTAATTGTTTTATAGTAGGTATATATAGACACGGACGACTTTACCCGTATGTTCCCCTTTTTCTCAGTAAAAGAGTTTAGTATCTATGCTAGGTTTGTTTTAAATTAGTAATTTCATTTTATTTCGACTATTAATTTACTTTATTTGATACAGGTTTTAAGAAAATCTCAAATTCTGCTGCCTGCTTTCTAAATGATTTGTAAATAAGGGTCATCAGTTGCGAACAATACCGACTCTAGAGAGATTGAAGTGGCAGCGGTGCGAACTAGTGGAGAGCAAAATTGATTCCCTTTATAAATAAGTCGCATAATATATTATTTAATTAAAGACGCAGGAAAGGAACACGATTTTATATAATATTTTAATCTGCTTGGCTTAGTGAATAGATAGCTAAGAATGTACATATTAAATAATTGTTTTGAATTAATTTCATTTACCATAGAGTACATGGGGGTTTCGACAGTCCACCACTGTACTTACTCTTTATGCACAACTTCGCCCCGCACATAATTTTGCTTTGGTATCAGCTCCCCCCTTTTGATATGCCGTACTGATACGACCTTAGCATCTTTATGTAAATAAATTATTCGTCTCTGAAAGGTCGGCAACGCATTTGTTAGTAATCTGGTCTTGCATCATCGCAGCTACTCATTTATTTTTAAAAATTACAGAGATCTTTTTACATAACACAAATGGGCGAACGGACACTAACAAATTGCACGCGACGAAAGATAGCTTATTCAATGACCATAACATCATTAAAGAAGAGGCACTATACTGGTCGTGGGACAATTCAGATACAGTGCAGTAATTGCACTACCTCTAATAATCTACCTTTTTCACAAGATGGCTAAAGTAATAGGTTGAATAAAATTTAAGATTTAAGTAAACGAGGTAATTAACCCAGTAAGTAGAAACTGAAACGGCATTTTAATGACCTCCAGCTGGGAGAGGATTATTCTTCAGGAACATTTGCAGTTTCATTAAAGAGCTTTAATTAATTTATCTTGGACAAAGGATGAGGCGATATTTTTAAATTCAGTTACGAGTTGCTTCACTGATATTGACAAACTATGCAAGATTTTGCAACGCAAGATATAAAGAGCTCTTTCCTTTGCTCCTAAAACATACATGTCCACCTCATTTTATAAAAATATAAGTATTCAACGACAATATGTAATGATAACAAGGAACGATAGTATAGTTCAAACCGGGGTCACCAATATAGTTGTGTGGATAACTATTTTGTGTATAGACATTGATAAAAACACTTACAGTACTTCACAAATGTATATTGTTCACGTAAGCACACTAGTTACACAATTCACGGAAGGCACAGACAGGAACACAAGTTAATAAAAGTTCAGGCATAGGATAGGCAGAAAATATTACGAGTTTAAAGCAAGAAATAAGGCGAGAATACTAATCAGCGTTAACGAGCGAATTAAATAAAGCAAGTATCTTAAGCAAGCAGCGTGCGCTCCGCGTCAAGTGACGATTGTCTCTCGTCAACCGGTTCTGTGCGGCGCAAGCGCAGGGTGCTGCTTTAGGGTAACGTCCGTATCGATATAATTATATCGATACGGAGTTGTCGATAACGTTTAAATAGAAATGATTAAAATTAAAAGTGTTAATAATTATTATATTATGAATGTGTTATGAATGTATATGAATGTATTATGAATATGTTGTGAATGTATTATGTCTGTATTATGAATATGTTGTGAATGTATTATGTCTGAATTATGAATATGTTGTGAATGTATTTTGTATGTATTATGATTGTGTCTTGTGAATGTGCGTATACCAGGTACAGGTAGCCTACAATAGTAACAGTGATGACTTTGACAAGTACCGAATCATAAAGGAATATTGATTATGTTTACGAACTATTTCATAATTATTTCAACATTATAATAGAAAAGGCTTAGTCAGAGTAGTGCCCCGCTGCATTGCTGATGGTACAACCGGGGAGGTACCTCTCGCTATAATAAAATGGAGGGGGAAGGAGGGCAGCGCATCTGTATAACTTTTATGCGGTGTCTACGGGCGCCTATAGTCTCGAAAATAGGTCCTAATGCTCGTTTCTCTTTAGCATTGATCTAAAGCCTGTCACTTAAATCATCTGTTTTTTTTTTTTTGTCGCAGGGGAATGCTCTTAGGCATTCCTCCAGGTCGGGGAAAGCCTGGAGGATATGTGGGACTCGAAAGCTTAAATGAAGCTCCCCCTACTCACTAAACCCCAGCGGTGTTCCTTCTCATCCGCCTGATAGGAGAAGCCACGGGAAAGCGATAACATACAACAGCGACTTCACCAGCGGGTGCCCTAAGGGGCTCTACTTTGGAGATGGTACTTACGTTACGATGTGCTGGAACACGCAGCACATCGGACTGCTCGGGTCTCATGGAATTGGCGACGGCTCCCTCAAGTCGTCGCCTTTCGACCCTTCCTAACGTGACACGTTGCGGCGCCTACGTCTCGAACCTCTCGAGGGCTGTCTGCTTGCCTCTCGTATGCGTTCTGCGTCCTCCTTGTTACGCATGACACATTTAGCGTAGGAGTCAGCCGCATTCCAACCCTCCTCACTACCAAGCATAGAACGGATTAGTGCTGAAAGTGAGGGTTCTTCGCCTATGACAGCGATGAGCCTCTCTCTTTCTTCTGCCCAAGCAGGGCATTCTACCAACGTATGGCTTGCCGTATCCCGGCTGTTGTCGCAGTGGTGGCACGACGGTGTCGACTCTCGTCTGATCACCTCACACAAATAACGACCGAAGCAGCCGTGTCCTGTCAAAATTTGTGTAAGTTGAAAAGAGAGCGCTCCGGCGGGACGTTCTATCCACTCTATTAACATTGGGCGGATGGCCGTCAGTAGATCTACGCTGACCAGCGAAGTCTCCAACCTCGCCTTCCATATGCGTAAGGAGTTATCACGACTGCACCTCCTCCATCTCCATAGATCTTCGGGCGTCGGGTTTCTTCCTTTTTCCCTGACGGACGCACAACTCCAATACATTTCGGCGAGTGTCCTTGCCTCCAAGTCTCAGGGAACGCTACCAGACAGGACACACGCCGCTTCCCTAGAAACCGTTCGATAGCCTCTAACCGCTCGAATGGCCATGGTTCGCTGGAGTCTACCTAAAGCGATCCGATTGTGAGAGGATCTTACTTCCGCCCACACCGGTGCTCCGTACATCACCATCGGGCGGATCACACCCATGAAAAGTCGCCGGCAACCGAGGCTTGGTCCGCCAAGATTGGGAAGGAGTCATGCAAAACCAGCAGCTGACTTGGAGACTCTTTTTGACAGCTGATCAAAATGACTTTTAAAAGTCCACCGACTGTCTAGTAGTAGGCCGAGGTAGGACATTGTAGCTCGGACATCAATTCTCATTCCACCAACTACGATGGCCAATGATTGTGGTGGTTTATTGCGCGGTACGTGGAGGCACAGGGCTTCGGATTTAGCCATGGCTACTTCCAGCCCTAAAACACGGATTCGCCGAACCACTTGTGCAACTGCTGCTGTTGCAAGAATAGCGGCCCGTCTGTGGGTTGGTCCTCTTGCTACGACTAACTATCTATCGTCTGCGTATCACAGGACGCTTGCTCCGTCAAGGAGATTGCCGCGAAGCGCCCAATCGTATCCGATGTTCCACAGAAGGGGACCCAAAGCTGACCCCTGCGGAACACCACAAACAACTGCGCGTGTTTTCCACTGTCCTCCCTGTGTTGGATAGCCGACGACGCGTGAGGACAAATAGTGTGCAATGATCTGACGCAGATACCAAGGTACCGCGTGATAACGCAACCTTTCCTGTATTGTTTCCCAAGGCAGGGAGTTGAAGGCATTTGAGATATCTAAGGATACAGTTACAACTACCCCACCCCGAGAAATCTCCTCTTCGGCCAGTGCTTTCAGTCTTGAGATAGCGCTAATAGTTGACCGATGCGGGCGAAATCCGAACTGGTTGTCGCTGAGATTCAACCCCGTATTCTCCAGGTGACGCATAAGACGAAGTGCTATTGCCCTTTCTAACAATTTGTGGACTTCATCCAGAAGAACAGTTGGACGATATGCCGAGGGTTGATCTTCGGGTCGGCCATCCTTTTTGAGTAGAACTAACCTACCGGATTTCCAACGATCAGGAAAACAACCTTGCAATAAGCAATTGGAGAACACATTTAAAACATCATCCTTCATGACATCCATTGCCAAGACGTGCCTGGGGCACGTCCTGGAATGCCATCAAGGCCCGGCGCGCCATTCTTTGTGCGCATTCTTTGCACTGCCAGTTCCAGCTCTTCAGGAGTTACCCTTGCTGACGTTGCCTCTTCCACTTCATCTTGGTTTGCACGCGCCATAGTAGGCGGGGCCCATTCCCTATGCGAAGGAAATAGAGTAGAGATAATATTTTAACGAAGCTGCGGATTCAGACTCTGCGTGAGCGGTGGGGCGGCCGGACGAAGCTTACCTCTCACCAACTTGTACGGCCTACCCCACGGGTCACGGTCAAGCGTCTCTATAAACTCTTTACATGACTCTGCCTTCGCCAGTCCTATACCGTCACGTAGAGCAAATCGGGCAATCCGATAGTTTTCGCAGGCGCCAGCAATCTCATCGTCTAGATGTCTCGTTCTACGCCTCCGCATCCGAGTATAGCGACGTCGAGCCCTGACACAATCCTCCCGCAATTGCTGGAGCTCCGGACGCCACCAATAAGTACGGTGCCTAGGTACATATGGTCCCACTCGAGGCATAGATGGGTCGCAGACGTGCTGCATCGCATTTGCGAGCCACTCAGCCCCAAGTTCAGCGTTATGATTGACAGAAAGGGGCAACCAGGTCTGAACAATAGAAGCTTCCTTCAGCAACTCTTTATCCAATTTCTTCAGGGCCCACCTCGGACCAGATAAATTGTGTGACCAGCGTGTGGAGGTCCCAGAAAGATCAGTGACGACATCATACCGTATGTATCTGTGATCGGATAGAGTCTCCACGTTCTCAAGGACCCTCCATCCATTAATCCTGCCGATCGTAGGGCTCGCGAAGGTGAGGTCCACTATTGAGCCACCCTGCTGACGCACACAAGTAAGTGCAGCGCCCCGATTGATGAGTCGTAAATCGGAAACTATCATCCAGTCCTCTAGAACCCGACCTCTTGCATTTGTCGCCGAGGAACCCCACAACGTCGATTTAGCGTTAAAGTCACCGGCAACAAGCACAGGTTGTGACATTCCGCCTATGTAGGCACCAAGACCCAATAAAAACGCGTCATACTCTGCCAGGCTTTTGTTTGGTGAGAAATACACCCCCACTACCGTTATGCCTTCAACTGAAGAACTTACAAAGCCAACGGCACTCAATGAATTGCGTGGATGCAGTCTTGGGCTAAACACTAAAGCGGCGGAAGAATCTGCGTTGCTTATCCAGTTGCTGCGGCACGGGATGCGATAAGGCTCTGAAATAACTGCAACGTCAATTGACCATTGCACCATCGACTGCACCAGAAGATCTTGTGCACGGGCACAGTGGTTTAGGTTTGCTTGCAGAACATTTAATGTCGTCATTATTGGTTGTTTTCGGTCTCCATCTCAACCACTGAGGCCACCACTGCATCTACTGAAGCGGACGACACCGTGGAAGTAGCACTTGCAGGGCTTCCCTTTTTGTTTGGCATGGGCTTCCCACAGACATTGCTACCCACACTGTGGTCTGATGGTTTGCCACTCGCAGGACAGACCGCGCAATGCGGTGTCCCCGAGCATTGTCTTATTTTGTGACCGGGTTGACAACATCGAAAACAAAGATCGCTACGATATATTTCGCAGGTGCACTTAGCCTTCGCGTGGCCAGCTTCCTGACACCGGAAGCACCGCATTTGCCGGTTGGGTAACAGTCTCACAGAAACTACCGTCCACCCTATATATATATCTTGGCGCTATCTTCCACTTTTTTAGCGGCTTCAACCGGACATCTCGCCCAGGTGGTGCCGCGACCGCGTCCATCTCGGCGAATTTCTCCCACCTTAATAGAGTCAACCGGACAAGTACCTATCTTGGCGATCGCGTTTGCTATCTCTTCGACAGTGGCGGAGTCATCCAATCCGGTGATGCGCAGTTCAGAGGACTTTTGAGGACGTGAGATTTTGACGTCCTCATCCCCGAGGGCCTCCTTTAACTTGTTCGCAAGAGCATCCGCTCTGATTTGATTGTCAGCACCGGGAACTTCTAGTATCCGAGCTCCCGTTACCGCTAATCGAAAACGTATTGCTGGGATTTCAAGGGCGGCCAAGTCTATCCTCTTTTTGGCTTCTGTTAAAACCCCGGCGTACGACACTCCTCTATCCTCGGCACCCGGCTGCAGAGTTATAACCACAGCTGCAGATTTAGGATCGCGTGGTTTATGCGTCTTCTTATTTTTCCTTGTATGGTTCTTTGCAGCCTCACCTGCAGGTTTGGCTTTGCTTTTCCTTTTTTTAAGACATTCTTCCATTCTCCCTCAATATGTGCAGGCGCTTTGTCACTTTCGATCTCAACTATTGGTTCTGACGGCGCTTGCGCTCCTCTGTCACTTGTTACATTAGAGGCCTTTTTCTTTTTAGGCAGCTTCTGCCTGGGGGCACAGTTAGCCGGCGGCATCAATGTCGTCACAGACGTCGTTTGGGACTCATGCAACTCATTTCTCTTTCTGTCGGCGGCAAGCGGTGGACGGAGACGAGGCTCTGGAAGAAGACGAGCCTCTAGACTCTCAAACCTAGCATCCATGCGGGCACTTGATTGCGCGACTGCTTCTCGCATAGCTCGTGGCAGCAAATCCTCTATGTCCAAACCATTTGACTTTGAAGCTTTTAGAAAATCCTTGGAACACGTGTCCCTAAGCTCCTTTCGTAGGCTAGTCAGCTCATTCCTTAATTCTTCTAACTCCTTGGATATACGAGAGTTTTCCGCTTTCAGAGTTCTTGTCTCGACCGATGATGTCTGACTTACCAATGATACTACCGCCTCATGGATGGCGGTGACAGCTACATTGAGTGCCTTCATATCTGGCCCACTCAAGTTCTTTGCCTTTTTTGTGAGTCCGGTTATAGACTCCAGACTCTTGGCGATATTATCTCCCAAAACGCTTGCAGTCATTTCAATCTCTTTTTCTGTTACTACTGCCAGTATCTCTCGCTCAGCAGCAGCCATTTCTTTTTGTCTTGGGCAAGTTTCATATACTCGCCCTTTGTGGACGGCGTACCTCTTCCACGCTTAGCGAGACCACTTTTTACTGTCCTTGTTTCAGTCGGTTTACCGTCGGCTTCGGAATTATCTTCTTCCGGATTGTCTCCATGTCGTTTACGGATGAAACGCTGCACATTTCGGTTAGGGACCTTCGCTTGCAACTCCGTCATCGTTTCATCTCCACTGGACACGATGTTTGCACCCGAACGGTTACAGAAGAACCGCGACGTTTTTGCGCGCATGTTCCGACTGCAAGACATATCTCTTTCTGACATCGCCAAAAAGTCACTATTATCTATCAATTCCAAATCATTTGATGTACTATCCATTGTATTGCCAGGTTCGTTGTTACGAGGACGAGCAGATTGCTCGCCCTTGAAGCAGTTAGTGCCCCCCCGTAGTACGTGGGGCAGCCCTCCGCCGTAGCGAAGGGGTGGGATTCCCCCTTTCGGGGACCCACCCGGGGACCAATTTGCTTTCTGCTTGGTTCCATTGTGTGTCGTGAATAGCCCCATTAGGGTTGGAGCTTTACCCGTCTCAACACGCCCGCTCGTTGACGGACGGATAGTGGCGCCCTCGTGACTGGATTCCTTCCAGCCATTCATCCTCGGCCGGGCGCCGCAGCACGGATGGGAGGTCAGATTATCGGCCGCTGGCTAATTGAACTTTCCTCTTTCGCAAAGGGAAAGAAGTAAGTTCCATCAGCCACCGTTTTCCAGGGTGCACCACGGGGAGGTTATCTGACCAGTAGCACCCCTCACTTAAATCATCTGCCTAAATAACTAGATGATTTAAATGTATTTTTTCCTGTTAAGCCATTAAAACGATTGTTTTTTTTCATAATCCTAAACTATATGAAATATTTTTTAAGTATAGGTTATAACTAATATAAATTATATAGTCTCAAACTACATAATATATTATGCTATTATATAGGTAGTAACAATACAGTTATTAACCATTAATGCAGGTAATAAGTAATAAGTATTCACCATAATATACTCTCAAACCAATAACAATGAAACATTTACTATTCCGTCTCCAATTTAATATTTAGTCAGTATTGTATTCCAAAAATATGGACAAACTAATTGAATGAATATTAAATCCAAAGCCCGAATATTTCCCTTAGGACATTGGACCTAGATCATTAATTAACATTCCCGAGAGCCAACAGCTGCTTGGAATATTGTACTAAATGCCTATATTTCATTGATATTAATGATGTATGGATTAAAATGCACTAATTTTAAAGTAAATATATTTTTTAACAAACTATATTCTATAACTTTTACAGATCTTATATATCCTATAGCTACTTGAATGATATTTGTTACCGAGGACCTATATAACAAAAAAAGTTTCAGCAAAATCCGTCAAGTAGTTTTTGCATGAATCTTGCACAAGACAGACAGAATGACGTCTTCCACAGTTCTATTGTAATTATGTATAGATTAACTAACACAAAACTCAATAATTAATTACCTTCACTATTATATTTAAAATATATAAAACTTTACATAAATTTTTACACTCTACAAAAACAAGCCACATTTTCTCCTTGCTTTTACCCCGTACAAGTTTTCAATTTAAGTAAGTCCGTGATCAGTGAACTTTTCTTCTTAAGACAATTCCTTTTTTTCTGCAATGCTTTCCCTTCTTTATACTAGTGTATTGAAGTGTTATCACTACGTCTATAATAAGATGACACTATATCCTCTTGTAGTCGCTATCTATCACCATTCCGGTCACGCGGTGTAAATACTTAGTCTATCGTGAGACAGTACTGCTCACATTGAAGATGACAAAGGAGAAGTCTAAACCATGTATAAACTAGACAACAAATGCAGCAATTATGATAGGATAACGTCTGTCCGTTCAGCTAGTGTAAAATAATAATGAATTCAAAGCAGTATACTTAAACTATATCTATACAAAATTTAAGGATATAACGTTTTGTTTACAAAGATGGTGCATAGTTTAACATTTATAATTTTAAATGGATCATTTGCCATCAATCAAGATAACTATCAGAAGACCTAGATTCTGGTACTGAATTAGTAACCAGTTCTAGAGTCTCAACACGCTATAGAGATTTAATGTTACATGTCACTTTATGCGGTTTTAGCCCGAGCACTTATATAATAACTAGCTGTGCCCCGCGGTTTCACCCACGCTTAATTTCTAAAAAACCGTCATAAATTTCAACACCCTATTTCACCCCTTTAGGGGATGAATTTCTAAAAATCCTTTCTTAGCGGATGTCTACGTCGTAACATCTACCTGGATGATAAATTTCAGCTTGATCTGTCCTGTGGTTTGGGCTGTGCGTTGATAGCTGGCTATGTCACGCTTGAGTTTTATAAATATAGATTTATTTGGCTTTATTAAAAAAATCACCACCAATTTTTTATTTGGTAGTGATTATTTTGAAGATTTTTCTGTAGTAGGTATAGGGGGAAAACCCACCAGTCTGAATCTTGTGATAATTGCCGTCGCCCATAGACATCCACAATTGCTACACATATATTGTTCTCCTTCCTCCTTTTCGCTCCATGGGTTACCAAAAACTCAAACACTGCACAAAACCCGACAGCACAGCACAGCTGCTACTTGACGCTGGTATCTCGTGAAAGAGAGATGGACGAAGGAGATTGGGCCTGCACGTCCTCCCCGCTTTATCATATTTTGTTATTCTTTTCATTGCCATAAATTATGGCATAAAGCTTAATAATAAATATATTATATTCATTGCTAAGCTGTGGAGAGTCTCAATTGTTACAACTTATGCTATTCAAATGGCGTGTGAAGTTTTAAATGCAAGCATGAACTTTAGTAGACCATGTCATCACTTTCCGTCAGTGGTGACAGTGGTGAAACGGCTTGTTATAATAGGCTTAGTTATGGTAAAAATGGATAGTGATGATGCTAAGTATAATTCACATTTAAATCTAATAGGCAATATAACTCTCAATGCTGTAAAATATTGTACGCAGAAACCTACATGTCAATAAGTGTAAAAATAACTTTAGTACCTACTTATCTTAGTACTTAGGAAGATAAGTCGAGGATACACACGTCAGATTTTATTACAACACAAGGCACAAGTGAACGTACACAACAACTAGAGGCTTGTCAATTGCCTATGTGTTGCTATGTAAATATTATATATAGTTTTCTTTCTAGAATACTCTAGAGCAATAAGTCATAATCGGAAAGAGGGACATGAAAGAAAGCAAAATGCATGTGTTAGGTATATTTCTAGAATAAATTTAGCTGTATTTATATTTATAATATTGGTTGTTGAAATACATTTACATTATTGCAATGTCGGTTAAGTAGAAAACTTTCCATTAAATCATTAGTACAGAGATGGTACATTTTCAAGTTGCAGCTACGATAACATTGTCGTAACCGGATAATTCCGCCTCTATGAATAGCAAGTCAATTTTCTTAAATGTAATATTAACATTTAAAATATTATTTTGTATTTGAACACAATAGAACAATGGCATCGTCTAGACAGCAGGTGTTTAAGAGACAAAATATTGGCTAGACAGAGTTGTTTACTGTATGTTGAAGATTTGTCGAAAAGGAGGCAATGTAGGACTCCAGCCCCGGTGTGGGCACCAGCGGTCTTGCTTAAAGCATCAATTTGTGCGGACCTATCCTCAACAGTACTGTTACTCTTCAGCCAGCAAAGTTATCAAATCTAAGACAAGACACTGTCCAGATACGTATTTATTCACGTAGGCACCGAGAGTCAATCGGTGCTAGTCAGAACCAGTGTCGATCTGGTACGAGGGCTGCCTTTTAAGTTTTGTCGTTTGAAATAAGTATAGACAATATTATA
>LUGF01053216.1:111451-122963 GCA_001625245.1 Calycopis cecrops
CTTTGCAAGTATTTATATATAATTTGATAATGTTAATATCAATGGTAAAATGCTATGCCGTGCGGGTATAGCTATAATATTATATTGTGACATTCTATACTACATTATATCAGAATAATGTTTAATTAGATTACCATGCTTAAGAAATGACTAATGCAATTACTAAAAAGACACGAGTATTTTAAACACTTTTTGAAAAATAAACTGTAAATTACTTGAGTTAAGATTCATTTTAAATGAAACAACTTCCGTTGATCTCGTCTGATTACACATTTTTGTAACGTTTTCGTCAGCTTACTCCCCAAGCAAAGAAGATTTACTTGAAAATATAAAATAATAAAGTATGATTTGGCGCCGCAGCCGAAATGAACCGGCACGACCGGGAATGTATCACTCGCTAACACGGTACAGGCGTATAGTGACAGCTGTGCTATCAAGTTTCATGTGTTGTGTAAGCAGCCGGTGGAGGAGGAGGATGGAGGGCAACGCATCTGTATAACCCCTACGCGCATGTCTATAGGTGTTTGTAATCATGAAATGGCTCCGATTACTTGTTTGCTTCTATAGTATAAAGTATAAAAAAAAATTGAGGAACTGAACTGAAAAATAGCATGATAGAATAAAATGATTTACGGGAAGCCCTGATAACATTACCCATTGTACATATATCGAGATGTAATCAAGCGAACTACATGTGTATATTCAATATGGGGTCTGCCAAACCGCTAATTTCCTCTGAGGGAACAACTTATCGACCTTGCCGACCCGAGGAGAGCGAGACAAAGGAAAGAAAATTTGTAATGTCTTATGACAGTCATGTTAGATAGGAGCTCTCGTAAATCATTACACACACACACACGCAAACAAACACACACACACACACACATATACAAACACACACACAAACACAAAGACACAAACACACACACACACTACGGAATCCTTGATAGGTGATTCCGACTCGCTCTTAGCAACGTTTTTATTACATAATGTATAATAAAATACAACATACTACGCATATTATTTTAAGTACGTTGGTAAAAATATAAAACGTGTCTTAGCACATCTTCCCTTATATACTGGTAGTAAATTGTGAATGTTTTGTGGCGTGAGAAATATAGGCTATTTCAGCGATCCATTATTTCCGACAATCTCGTAGATACGTGACGAGGGAGGATCGGAAAAAATATATTTCGGACGTTTCAATCAAATCTAGTTATCTTACTTAATAATGAAGATCATGCTATGGTTAACAGGATTTTAATTTTTTTCTACAATTTTTCGTTTTGTTTTAAATTTTTACAAATTATCATCATTATTTCTTTGCTCCGTCAGGCTCTTCACATCTCCGTAAAAAGTAGAAGTGATGACAGCTACCATGACATGAAATTGATGCAAACACTACCCCCATTATAAATGAGAAATTGGCGCATTTACCCTTATTTTGTTCGATTCATGTTAAAATATTATGTTCGAAACAACGCGGCACACACATCCGCAGATTGATCCGACAGTAGATACCGAGGCTTAATTTTGTTGATAACTGGGTTCCATGATGCGGATAATTTATATGCACGATCCAATTGAAAGTTTTATTCTTATTCATTTCTATAGCTTCTCGGACCATCCTTGGATAGTACTGACGGTCGGTGAAGAGGATTTTGGGTTTGGGGAACTGTATCCAGTGATCGGTACCTGCATTTAAAAAGTCAGCTATGGCGTATTTGTTCGTTTGGAGGTTTTTAACTGCAGCTATGTGCTTCTTAATCCTCTCGACGATTGTCCGTTTTGTTTGGCCGATGTTCAAGCTTCCACAGCTGAAGTTAATTTGGTAAACACCGGCGGTCTGAAAGGGAAACACATATTTTGGTGTACGTAATAGAACAAAAACTCTTTTTATTGATAAGTTTCCCAATGTTTTGCAAATTTTACACGTTTCGTCACGCCTCATCTCTTTGTCGAGGTGTTCTGATTCGCAAAGATCCAAATCGTGTTTTATCGTGTTCAAACCTGTCAAGTAACCACAATATACCTATGTACAAACGCGAACGTCTCAAACAAGTATTATAGAACTATATTAATATTTTAATTCTTTACATCTAATTCTATCGCTAATGTTTAGCTGTGAAGATGATTGTAATTGTGAAATTTAAAAATAGAATAAAATAACCATATTTTCTATTTAAATATTTAAAAAAATATTTATGCAATTTAATGTTTGTTTAAAAACATGCTCGCACAAGCTTTGTAATTTTCATCTTAAAAATCGAATAACATTTTGTTTAACTATTTTAATTAAAAATCAACGCGATTTTAAAATCTCTGTATAAAATTTTCTATGTTTTACTTATATTCTGCTGCGGTGTTTCAACAATATATTGATAATAAAAAAGAGGAAAAAAGCTTATTCAGCCAGCATGAAACCAGTCAACATGATAAATTATGCAATTTGCAAGCTACTCTCGCTCGGGGCAACCGCAAAAATTAAACCTCAAATGGGATGGCAGCACAGGGTACTGAAAGAACTAACATAATATTTTCATGCTTACTTTTTTAATATGAAAATATTTCGCAAACATTATATAGGAAAAAACAATATGTTTGAATATGTATTTAATTTAACAGTGCGTTTATTTACAGTGGGTATTATTTATTATAACATGGTATAAAACAAAGTCGCTTTCAACCGACTGTGTGTCTGTATGCTTAGATCTTTAAAATAATGCCACAGATTTTGATCGGGATTTTATAATAGATAGAGTGATTCAAGAGGGAGGTATTATTATGATGACTCTATATATATAATGACTCTATTTTACCGGAATCCGGAAATCCGGAATCCACGCGGGTGAAGCTGCGGGCAGAAGCTAGTATACTATAAATCCTACTAATATTATAAATGCGAAAGGTGGTATATAATATGTTTGTTTGTTTGTTTGTGACTCCTTCACGTAAAAACTACTGAGTCGATTTTCATGAAATTTGGCACACTCATAGAGGGTAACCTGGATTAACAAAGGATTTTTATCTCGAAAAAAGGGATGCCATATTATATATATTCTCTATTTTTCACGGGATCGAAATTTACGCGGGTGAAACCGCGGGGAGCAGTTAGTATGGTATATTATGTCAGAGAATATATTAAAGTCTATATTCGCAGCAGCTACTTTTCAGTGCAATCTTTAATTATTTTAGATATAATGGGGATTAGTATACTTCAATCGGTTCTGGGTAGGATTTAGTGGGTGTGTGAGACTTGAATAGAATCGAACATCCACTTAAATTCTGCGGGTAGGTCACCTATATATTAAGCGAAGCCACATTAAAGGGCTCTTAATGTATTTGTACAAGTCGTAGTCACGCTGTGCGCGAAATGAGCACAGATGACTTTGCTCTTTAATTGGGTACCAAAGGTTTAAAAACTTTGACATTTTATGTAGTAAATAAAATGATATCTCAACACACTTAATACATAATATTATCGCCGCTGTCGATCCTGGCGACACAGGAGTAGCAGCGGTGGAAACGAATGGTGAGCCAAAGCCTGATTTAAAAAAAAAAACTTACTATGTATTGTATAGTATATTATAATTAAAATATCATATTATAATATCATATAATATGGGCAGGGTGAATTGCAGACGAATTTATCAGACGAGCTCGAGGTGGTACCTGCTGCTCACACGATAGCGCCGTAAAGAGAGCGATTCCGTTGCTTCGTTTTCGGTGGTCCATTAGGAGGTGGGTGGTAACAATTATGCGGCTTCTATCGAATTCCTATAGATTTTTATTATATACTTGAATTAATAGTTGAGAGGTATTATATTAATTGAAAAAGCATCTGCTTTTATCTGTTTAACATTATATCGGCTGCGGTTATATTATATTGAAGGGGCAGATGAAAGGGAGGCATACGACTGCATGACAATTATGCGAATGTCTAAGGGCCTTGACATGCATGTATAATAAAAATCATAGTAATGAAATGTTCGTAGAGCAAGGAAAAAGGTTACGTAATTTATATTCATAATTTGTAAACTGAGCGATAGTTTATATGTTTCTTTTATCACTTTGTCTTAATACATTTACATATATTTTTTTGCCGTTTATCAAATGTAGGTAACATTTGACAAACTGCAAAAAAATGTATGTGAAAAGATAGGACCGCCCTAATAAAAAAGGTAGAACATTATTATTGAAAGTCATAAATTTCCTAAAGCTAAACGGGAACGGTCGTTGTGAACACCATTTTGGGATCCACATTTTGAATATAGCGCTTTCACTTGCTCACACAACAATGCCCAAATTCACTATCACAGAGGTGGGGTGGGTCACTTGATGATTATTTTTATTCAATTAAAATTATTTTACGATTTTTTGTCTGACTTATATGTACAATACTTACCTAGCGAAAACAAATTCATAAATGAAAGTACAGGAATTGAACTTAGTTCAAAATACCCGCAATTATTAAGTAATTCCTTTGTTACGTTCCTGTTATGGTACCTACATTCAGTTCTAAATTAGATTTGATAACCATTTTTATGAATGTCACTATGCAGCAATAGCCGCCTGAACATTACATTTTTAAATAAAATAAATAAATCATTTATTTTGTAAAATCCATGTATTAAGTTGATTAAGTACATCATACAAACAATGCAACTTGTATCTTGTAACATCAATTAAGATTTCCTGCATATATGGGAGGACTAAGGAGACAGTGCGCATGCATGTACCCGAATTCCGCTGGAATTAGTGTGGAGGTACCTCTTGCTTGCACCCAGGGACATGTTTCTCGTCCGGCGTCTGCAGCTCAAAGGACAATGTACATCGCGTGAGACTTTTTTACCTCAACTTTATTATCGCACCTCTCGAACACGATTATATTATGCGTTGTAGTACTTAATTAACTAAGTGACTGAATTTAAAAGTTTTGCCTTAAAATATACCTAGAAATTATTGGTACATTTGACATCTTCTTATGTACACACAAAGTGTAGAAATAGGTGTATATATAGCTAAACAAAAGTCATACGATCATACTTCTTTCTTACAATGTGTTATCAAATATCTTCAATATTGAAAATATTTCCTTTTAAAATATGAAAGATAAAATATTTTGTGTGGGATTGAATTGAATCGTATTCCCCGAAACCTCTTAAATTGTATTCTTCTTCAAAATGTTTGTAAGATTTCCTATCAGATTATTTTCATATCCAGCTGTGTCCCGCGGTTCCAACTAAGTACTTTAAATGTAACACAATCGAGCTATTATTATTTTTTTCAATATAAAATGTATTATATGTAGATACTATTTATGTTATGCAGATTTTAATCTATACGTTCGCATGCATACTTGTTGCAAGCTTTGACATATATATAGTAATATTAGGAATTAGCTTAATTTTACAAATATATTGTACAAGGTCTAAATATATTTTCCAGTAAAAGGTACCCTGCATTTCTATTGAATTGGACCCGCACAACCTATCTCTTGCCCATGTAATACCTCAAATGATAATATCGCTAAGTGACAGCTATGCTGGGCTGTCAAGGTTTGGGTGATTTGTAAGTATCCGGTGGCCCATTAAAGGGAAGAAGTCAAGAAGGCCAAAACACTTGCATCACAATTATAATGATGTACATATGGGATTGATTAAAGCTCCGACTGTTCATTTTTATTATATAAAAATAGTATTTTTTATTATACGCTTTATATAAATTGTCTATTTAATTGAAATTATCATTATAATTGTTTCTAAGGATAAGACGCGAGTAGCAAAGGAAACGCTAATGTTTGGTGGAAGATTTGTTTATAAAAATTTTGTTACAGATAATTTTTCTTTACAATTCGTAACATTTAAGAAAATAACATTGAAAAATGTATAATAAGTAAATCATTATTCCTCACAGTAAAAAATCTAAATCTCATTATTTCTTATTATCATATTGTATTTATAGGTAGCCTCTATGTTCATTACGAGTTTAATATATGAGTACAGCGTTATCAATTTAACAATACTTGGTGAGTTGGTCTCTCTTGCTCTATATAAGAGTATGTCCCAGTGTTATTTTTATTACACATAGTGACTTCTTATTTTAATATAACGTCTACATAAAAAAATATAAATCAATTATAATAATATATTTGATTGTGTAGTGGAGCGTAGGTGGGATTCGCTAGACTGAAAGTTAGAAGGAAATTTCTAGAGGTTATAAATTAATATCTATAATAGGTCGTTTTAAAAAGTAGTAGTTTAAAGTCGTTGAAAATAAATGGGCTTGTAACTAATCGTTTTGATTGTTTTATATATCCAACCAGCGATCCTAGTGAAAATAATTATAAAAATCTCAATTTGTGTTAATGGCTATGACAGAAAAAGTTTCACGGTCTCTGCGGAAAACTATCTTTCATAATGAACCTGCGTTTGCTTGAAACGACATTCCAGTTTCCCGATTCACTATTAATATTTTAATCAGCATCTCTTAAATGAAAGAATACTTTGTCGGGAGATTTACATTATTTTCTATTAAAATATTCTAGTAAAATCGTGTAAAAAATTATGTTCTTCGAAATTGAAAAAAGATGTGTATATTTTAGTTTTTCATTTTTATAAAAGCAAAAGGGGCCACAAGACCAGAAAATGCGTTGCTTCCGATTTGTCCATCACCCTCATCCGGACACTATAACATCCTGCAAACTGCACAAATATTAATGACTAGCTGTACACGCTTATCGCCTACGCCGCCAATAGATAAATTAGTATGAATTATCACAGCAATATATAAAATTAATTTTATATATTGGAATGACAGTGGCGTCATCTATCTAAAATTGGTCTTACAAACTCAGAAACCTTGGCGGGAGCATGCAGAACAACATTACTAAAGATCGTCACATTCTCAAGTGCTAAGTTTATGATTCTAGAAAGAACATACAGACAAACATTCATTTTAAATACATAATATAGATAATACCCTCTTGTCTGTGAAACAATATAAATACACATACAAAATTTTAAGCAAATCGGTCAAGCCGTTTAGTTGTTGATATACCGACAGTAGCGCCACCTACCGCATCCAATTGTATTTTAATCATTCAGAAAACCATCAAAACACCCGTATAAAATCTCAATTGAATAAGTTAAGCCGTTTTGAAGTTACCCGTTTTCCCATGGGAATAAAGTATTTCCTGCGGTAAAAAGTAGCCTATCTCCATCAATGACAATGCCGGATTCTGATGGTAAAATGTTATTCCAGATCGCTCCAGTAGTTTAAACAAACAAACAAATCATGTCAGCCCAATTTGGCAGCAAATCATTATTACTACGTTGTTACCTATTGATTGTGGGCTTAATCGGCCTCTGCTAAATTTTCTTCATATCATCAGACCAATGTCGTATAATGTTAAATATAAAAAGTAGGCGTCTCAGTTAATGCAAAACTAGTGACTGAATTTATTGGGTAGGTATATATTTTGCTCATAGTATTTTTACCACGTTATGAAGATACGGCAATTTTATGTTTTTTTTAATATTTATTGCATTTCTCATTCTCATCTCTCATTCTCATTCATAGATTCTTTTATGTTTGATATTTTTCTAAGCTTATGAAAGATGAAGTAAGAGATAACGTGAAAATTAACAAGATCGCTTCTCTCGCTCGCTAAACTTGGCGCCAGACGAACATTACCCAACAAAATTAACTAAGCCTCTAAGTGAAAAGTAAAAGTTCCATTAAGAGTAACTTGATATATAAACCTGACGCTCATCACGAATAATAAGGGCTGCCCACCCTTATTATTTTAAGAGATTGACACAAATTATCATACATGTGCAAACCATATAAATTGCCTTGTTGGCGATCCTTAATATATAAATAAATGTAGGTATATCGAATATTAAAGTATCAGGTCTGGCTAGTCAGACCTCAATTTGATGAGATTAAGTTTAGACGTTTGGTTATCCTAATTAGTCTTTCTTAGGTTTGACTAAAGAGCCTTCAGTCAAATACCAAAATCGTAAATTGTCTGAACCTTGTGTTGACTAGTCAAATCTACGAGTGACGGGGCTTCGACTTTTGACTATTAAACTAATATAGGTTCTTAATTGTTCCAGCCAAACCAAGACGAAGGTACCTATTGTGTAATAAAACATTTTATATTGATTTATAAACTGAATTGTTGGGTATGGATGGGAGGTAGCGACTTTACTAAAAATATCTCTTTAGTTTTGTAAATTTGTAATTAATATGTTTTGTAAATAAACCATTTTATTCACTAAAGGTGTTTAAATTTATTGATAATTAGTTTTGATATTCGTCTCGTACATAACTCGCGCTGTATAAAGAAATCATTAAGGGTAAAGTAATTAAGTTTATCGTAAATATTAAGGTTTCTTGACAATTACTGACTAAGCCCCTCAATGCTATGTCCCACACGTTAAGTGAAATATACTTACGTATAATTTTACAATAGTTTAGAGTATGAAATATATTTTTTAAACGCGAATATTAGTTTCAGAAGTTATCCAAAAAAACAGATAATCCACTTTGGTAAATATTAAATAACAACACCAGTGGTATGGAAAAACGGTGAGTTGAGAGCATTAGGTGAAGGGGAAAACGCATATTGCTTATCTTTGTAAATTTTACTGTGCGCCATCACCAAACGGCATCGATTGCTCATTAATTATTCGCTAATTGGGACAATCTGTAAATACTTTATTGGCTTTTCTATGACTTATCGATAGATGGGGCAACATTAAAAAGCCAGAGAGCTGACAAGATTGAAGCATAAAGACCAGATAGATAAAAATCGCCTATTTCAATAATAATTTAGTCTACCTGATCCTGATTACCTATACCTAATCACTTTCTGCCGCTAAAATAGGTGGCGCTGTTGACAGACAGGTTATGTAGCTCTTCATTTTATTTCAAAAACATTTGAATATTAAAATGGTAGATTGAGCACAGATAAAACAATCAAGTTGCAATTGCAATAAGTCGCTTTCACAGAAATAAAAGAATTTAACAAAATTCAATGTGAAAATTAAAATAATGTCGATAAGTTTGGCCTTTTTCTTTATTAAGAGCACCTTAAACAGTTTGATGTTTAATGATAAGCTAAGTTGCCATTACTACAGAAAAAATATGAGGGTGGAATGATAATATCCATGAGAAACTTAAAGTAAATGTTGATATTATAAATGACGTATCTGTTTTAACACAGAAGAGAAAGTATAAACTTTAGCTGTAGAAATGAAAGTAATCTAAAATGTAAAAAGTTGTATTTTTATTATGGTACAACAGATGGATCTAAAGTTATATTTATAATATACTATAAGTCTAGGATTTCATATTGTGTAAAAGAATATTAAATATAATAGTCATTTGTATTGAAAAGAGACAAATATCAAACATTAGTAAAATGTTACAGGTTTCAAAAATCTTTTGTTAGATATTTAAGTCCAAATTTATCCTATTATCTATATTTATTTTCTCTCCCTTTTCAATTTTTGTTTCGTTCATTTCGTATAAAACACGTTAAAGTATTTTTAGAAAAATCATCACTTCATCATTAATGATGATAAAAAAATGCTGATTATTTATCTATTTTTTTTTTTATAAAAGTTTAACCATAACTTATTATATATAATAAATTAAAAAATACCTTCTTCTTTATATATTTTTAAATAAATCAAAACTATTGTGCAATAGATTAGTGCATCGTACTGACGAAATAAAACGGATACCATAAAATGTTAAATAAAAAAAAACATAAACTTCTAAAACTATCCTCCATCGAACTGAATACCTACTTGATCTTGCAAATAGAATCGAAATCTGTCAATGTCGTTGAATAAACTTAAAAATGTTTAAAAGTTCACGTATGTAACTGAGCACATTTAATTTTCTCTTTGAATATGTACTCGAATAATTTTCAATTCCGAGCATAAACTTATAACAAGTTAACACCTCGCGTACCCAAAACTAAATTGTAACATAATCATCATAATATGGACCTTTTAGTATGAAAGTTTTGTCGCTTCTGTTTCGACGCGACCACGTTGAAATGAGTTAAATTGTCTTAAGGACTTTTTGTACTATAATCTTATGCTCTTATTTTATTTCGCAAAATGCGGATGAATACTATACTGATATAATATATGGATATATTATCAAAAAGTTAATTTAGATACTTTTTGTTTTCTAATGGAGACCCCATTAGCCTTCTTTTGCTTTGTACGCGGGCCTCATCTTTTTATGATACGGAGTCTGTCTTTACCTTTGTCAGTGTTATCACATAGCCTGCATAATAATATTAGCTTTTCTTAAATCCTCTTCTTCTCTTTTCCCCAGGTCATTTGTAATATTTCCTTGTTTGATAAAATATAATAATTTAAAAAAAGAGCATACAATATGAATTAGTTTTACAAATTCCAAAAATCAATATATAAGACATAGATTAAAATGAAATACTATCTTTTTTTACATTCGCATATTCAATTCGGAATGAATCTTTTTATGTGAAAACTTAATATTGTCTTTCATATATTTCGAGTGAATAAGACTGTATACAGTTTTTGGAATGTACTTGCTCCATTGCAATAGTTACGAGAAATACCAAAGCTTAGTAGAACAGTGTAAAATAGACGTAGAAGTTAATTCTATTAAGCGGTATCTAAATCACGTCGATGAATACTACAGGAAGAATCGTCTATGTAAAAAGCGAGAACGTAGATAAGGGGGACAGCTGGGATTGTCAAAGAATAAAAAGAAATCTATAATCTCTAGGAAGACGTATAGGTTGCAGTTTATTGTTTGGTTTTGTTAAAACGAAAGATAAAGCGAAAGCATATAAAGTAGCAGCATATATCTGCATAATCAATTGTTAAATGAAAAAGGGCCTGCTAAAACGAAATCTTGGTAGGCATTGCTAAAATATGCAATCCTATTTGTAAAAGTTCATTAAAATTAGCATGCGGATGTACACATTTTGTGAGAAATGGTTTCTTCGTCTGTAATCTTTTTTTGGCAAATTTCATGATTCTAGATCAGCCAGAAGTACCTACCCTACATTTTTCGATAGACGCACAGATAAATGGTCAACAAACTGATCCTGTAAATACAATGGAGCCCATTTTATTTATTTTTCGGTACTGAACAATGAGAATATTTTTTATTATTTACTAAAGCTGAACTTGTATACAGTTTGTATTTTTACTTCAGTCGGAAGACAGGGACACATTTCATGCAATTGCAGGCATGGTAAGCAGTTTTTATCATATGAAATAGATCGTGTGTTATATCTGTTGCAGGAAACAGTTGAATACCGCTAGAAAAGTAAGTGTCATAATAATACTTTCTTCATTAGACTATTTTATGGTCCGCGATACGTTCCATATTTTATTATTCCCAGTTCGTATACTAGCGATCAACTTGCAACATGATTTACCCGTGTTATCGTTACGTTCACAACTGAGCAAATTGCGAGCCTTATCGTCTAAGT
>LUGF01053216.1:123010-136396 GCA_001625245.1 Calycopis cecrops
AAATTCAGTGATGTTTAAGTGTTTTTGTGTTCGTGTTCACGTGAACTTTTCGTAAGTCCGTGTCCCCCGCGCTCAGAGACGCTTTTATATGTGACACTTGTTTCGCCGCGTGAACTTTAACCACCGCGTGTGTTACCGCGCGCGATGGAGAAGGCCCCGCGGCCTCCCCGCTCTTCAGAGCAGAAGACTGCGCGCTCGAGATCGGCTTCCCGTACTCGCGCGCAGCCGATGCAGCTCGACGAGCCACCACTACCGGCCGCTGCCACTGCTGTTCCAGTGCCCGGAACGTCGAAAACGCTGTGCAAGACTTGCGACGTAGCGCCGTCGGCATCCGGCAGAGGGGAAGTTATTCCCCCACCCCGATGTTCGGCGACGCCCGCCCGCGACTCCGACGAACCTGCCAGTGCGGACGACGAGGGACTCACCGCCGACGAGCATCGCCGGCAAATGGAGGACAAGCTAGTTACCTTCAAGGTAAATAGGTCCTTACTCCGAGGGAGCCTGCCGCGACAGCGTTACCAGGCCCTGGTGGACCAGATCAGGTCCCAAGGGTTCATGGTGACGTCATCGTCGCAGGGGACGTCGATCACTTCTGATCCGAGCTCCGCGGCTTCCAGCCGGGACCCGAGCCCCGTGGGGAGACCTACCACTCCCGCTACGCCCGCGACTTTTAAAAAGCCGCCGACGCCGCAGCCCCAGCGCAGCCCGCCGCGCGATCCTAGGAAGCGCGCCCGGCCCGCGCCTGACCCTTCGCCAACCACACCCACCACCGCGACTGTGACCACTTCGCCGCCTGCTAAGCGGTACGTGGACGTCGCGGTTGCACCCGTCCCTCCCGCCGCGGCCCGTTCGCCGCCGGCGCCCACACCGACATCACTGCCTGCGCCGGGCGGCCCCGCCCCGCAGGCAGCCCCAGCGGGCAGCGCCCCGCGTCCGAGGCGCTACCCGCCTATAGTAGTCGAGCACCTCCCCGACTGGACGGTGCACTTCGCCGAGCTGCGCAAGCAGTTAGGCCACGCGCCGAATGCGCGCCCGGCCGGTCGGGGAATACGTTTCTCGCCGAAGACTGAAGACGAATTTCGTGCTGTACAAAGGTACATGACAAAGCTGGAGCGGGAGAAGGGAGTAGCCTGGTTCAGCTACTCCCTTCCCACGGAGAAGGCAGTTAAGGTCGCGTTTCGCGGCCTTCCACTTAACACACCTGCAGAGGAGATCGAGGAGGAGTTGGTGCGGCTGGGCTACCAGCCTGATTATGTCCGCCCCATCCAGGCCCGGAAGGGCAGGCCAGGATGTATCTTCCTGATAATGCTCCGCAGAGCTCCCGGTACCATCCCGGACATCTATAACATCTCGGAGTTTCTCAACATCCCCGGGATCAAGGTGGAAGCGTGGCGCGGGCACAAGGGGCCCTCGCAATGTCACCGCTGCCAGCAATTTCGGCATAGCAGCCGCCACTGCCACCGCCCCATCCGGTGCATTCGCTGCGGCGGTGACCACTTCGCCCGGGATTGCCTCCGGGAAGAGACGGCGACTCCGACGTGCGCCAATTGCGCAGGGGATCACCCTGCTAATAGTCGTGCCTGCCCTGTTTACATCAGGGAGGTGAAGAACCGGCGCGCGGGCGCGGTAGCGATCACACGACCGCCGCGCCCCCCCACCGGCCCCGCAAGACCTGCCGCTCCTGCCCCTGCCCCGCAGGGACATGTTGAGCTGCCCCCGCCGAGCGCCGCCACATTAATGGCGCCGGCCAATGACCCGACGCCTAGGGGCCAGCCTACGTCCCGCCCGAAGCGCCCCCCGCGCCCGAAGAAGAAAGTGCAGCCGGTTCTCGACTCCGACGACCTCGAGATGGAGGTCGATGAGCCGGCTGCCTCCTCCGACGCCGCCACAGTTGCCGCCGAATCGCAGGTGCCTGCACCCGCTCGTCGGCGCCCCAGAAAACGCCGCCAGCGAGCCCCGGCCCAGCCGGCTGCCCCGCCAGCCCCCGCGCCGGCAGACCCGCCGGCCGCACCACCGGTTTCAACACCGGCACCCCCGGCCCTAGAAGGCCGCGCCCTCGCGCCGCAGCATCCGCGCCGCCGCGCCCCCCGCCCTTCACCCCGCTCCCCCGCTTCTGCTCTCTGGTCGCAGGCCGGGGAGATTATCACCGATTTCTTCTCCGCGATGAGTCGCGGACGCACCATCTGGCAGGCCTTCCAGAGCTGCCTACCACAAGCCCTCCTGTTACTACAGGAGCTGCTTATCTCACTTCCTATGGCTCCGCTATAGGCTCCCTCCTTCTCCCCTGCAGCTCGCCCGATATCGCCCGCTACTAATTAGTTAGTAGCTTTCGCGCATACGGACGACTCAGGGCCCCCTTTTCCGCCCCTCTCATCAGGGCAGGAATTTATACACGGGCCGTTCGCGACCCGTGTCACCATTTTCGTCACTCTTCTTTTCCGCCGCCGTACGAGTTGCCGCACCTATGGGAGTTCGCGCACCTTGGTCGCTGGTCGCCATTTGCTGGGCCTCCACCGGGTCAACCGGTGGTCTCACCCGGCAGGGGCTGACCGCCCAGGTGCGCCAAGGTAAACGGCACTCGTGCGGCGGATTTTCTATGTCACTGCCCTTTAGTGGGATATAATCAACCCAGGGACCGGATCGTAGTAGCGGGCCGCGGAGGATCCTACTTGAAGGGGGCTTATAGCCCCGAACAAGTCTTCCCCACCCTCCCTACGGGGGGTGAGAGAAAGCAATGTTGAGGGAATCGGCTCAGCTTGTAACTTAGTTTAGTAAGATACCACAGGTCACTTATTTACACTTCACACCTTTTCATGGAATTGCATTTTATTTTAATTATTTATCATTCATTGACATTTTATTTTAATTTTCATTTATTGACATTTTATTTTTAATTATGTTCATTATATTATAATCTTTGCTTTAGAAATGATTTTTAAATTTAATTGACATTAATGAATCAGCTATTTATTTTTATCAAATCTCATAAGTATTTTAATTAGAAATTAGTGTTAGTCTATTTTGTAGCTTATAAGTAGAATAAATATTTTATTCTTATGATTTGCCAATAGTGAATGCAGAGTTTATCTTATAATTGTATTGCGTTAAATTTAATTTAAATTTATTTTCTAATTTCTATGTATTACGCAAATTCGATTTTGTTGAACATAATAAATAAAATAAATAAATAAATATAGTTAGCAAGTTAGAATGTGATTATAAGTTTTATTTGATTTGTTGTGACAAGTAGTCACAGAAGCATTACAGCCGAACTAGGACGGAGCGACCAGGGAGGTACCTCTCGCTTGCTCTACGGCCGTAAAGTGACAGATATTCTTATATGTGTACGTATCCGGTGGCCCATAGAGGGAAGAAGAGGAAGGAGGGCAACACGTCATCTGTATAACCTCTATGCGGATGTCTTTGGGTGTTGGCAGTCATATATGTAAAAGCCAATATAGAGTCATCAAATTGGCTTTTATATTGCTTTCATGGTATTCAAAATAGGTTTTGTTTTATAAAATATTCAATTACGAACTAGAAGTCCGTAATTTAAGTTACACATTTTATATTACAACCTCTTATGGACACAGTCATTTTCATATTGTAATTTTGCCTGTGACTTGTACCAACTGCGTGCGAAAACATACCACAACATTTGAGTTCTTCAAATCTAAAAGTTTTTTTTTTATGGTATAGGGGGGCAAACGAGCAGTTGTGGCTATTTTCAAGACTACCCACGCCCATAGACATCTGCATAGAGACTATACAGATGCGCTGCCCCCCTTTCTCCTCCCACCTCCATGGGCCACCGGCTACTTACACACCGCACGAAACGCGACAGCACAACTGTCACTTCACGCCGGTCTCGTGTAAGCGAGAGGTACAGCGTGGCACTACCTCTTACTAAAGTATGTTATTACTTATGCTATCATTAAATTATTAAATTTCCCTTAAATTTAATAATTTAATGATAGCATAAGTTAAATTGTTTTAAATAATTTAATGTTCACAAGACAGCTAAGGATGAAATTATAGTCCACCTAGTATCTTAAAATTATTACATTTACGGACCACTTTTAAAATTTCATCAATTCTACGGACCTCAGTTGTGCATAATATAATCTGCGCCCACTATTCATGTAAAAGCACCTTCTATTGATTAACTAACCTAACATACCACACTAAGAAACCCCGCTGTAGACATGAGACAGATTAAACTATACAAAAGTAATATCCGTGTCTGTACTTTGAATATATTAACGAAAAACGAAAAAATAATTGGGGAACTAATGGGGGACTACGAAAAATAAAACGATGTTAAAATAAATTGTTATTAAAATAGTATTAGAACACTTTGCAATGTTTTAATTTTTTTGTCTGTCTGTTTGTCCGTTTATCTGTTTGTCTGTTTATCTGTATGTCTAGGCTAATCTTATTGCTTATTGCTCCACCATTTTTTTAAATCTAATGTAAATCAAGGTAAAAGCAGACAACAGAAAGCTCTTTAGACTCTTTTATCCGTGTATTCTTATGTAAATATTTATAAAGAAGTCGCCGTAAAACATATTATGTTTACGTGAGAAACATAAAATGATACTTTTAAAACAAAACATTTTAAGTAAAATGTTTTTTAAAAATGTAAGGCAACAATGCTATATGACTAAGTCGAATAACATCCTAGAGGAGCTTGAAATAGAAGCAAATTTTTAATCTAAATCACAATCGAATCGGGTTGGTTCCATGATGTCGTTTGGTCTATTTTTCTTATAATACTGACGTAAAGTGTGCTTTATTGTCACGATTTGTTTGCTTTTGAGAGTCCACATAGCCTATTTGGGAATATAGCAAGGCTCGAGACTAGTTACGGTAACCGTGTTTACTTTAGCTGTGTGGATGTGAATTAGCATCGGTGGTCAAAGGCTCCGTCTTCGAAATATTATATTTCCTTGTTGTAAAACTAGCTAGTAGTAAAATACAAATTAAAATGATGGTGCATATTCAAATTAAATTATTTAATACCAGCACTCTGCAGTTTCAAATACGATGACATACTTCGCTCCTTATCATTAGCATCCTAGTTCGAATCGGACTCACCAGTTGACCCAGTCCTCGCCGCCGTCTGCTGATTCAGAGTGATGGGTGGGGGACTCCTAAACTAAGTTACTCTCCTTATCCTGGCCTCTCCCCCAAGCCTGTTCGGTATGGTTAGTCCTATCCGACGTGGCTTTGGGATCACAGAGGCACGCCATCGCCCCCTCTCAATCACGGCAAGGTGGCAGCCTCTTCGAGGGGGGGAGGGGGTAAATTTATAATCTACCTATCTAACATTGAAAGATGTTTGCAAATCGAAGAAATCCAGTACTGTCTAAAACAGAAGCATTCAACCAAAGAAACCATATTGTAGTAATTCTGTTATGTTTTCATATTATTTCTGTAACATCAACAAAACAACCTTTTATCATTTCAAAGGCTGTCCTCTCCTTCTGTCCTTTTTTCACAAGAACTAAAACTGTTTCGCTAGCTTATAGCATAATTTTATCTCGCTTCAAACCGGTACGAGTTTTCAATTTAAGTGAGTCCGTGATCCGTAAACTTTTCTTTTCACGACAATTGCTCTTTTTCCGCAATGCGTTTCCATTGTTCCTCTAAAGTGTTGAAGTGTTAGTTTCAAGTGATTAATAAGATCACACCGTAAGCTTTTGTTTTAAAAAAATAATTTATACTACATGAGTAGTACCTATGTTAAGAGTTTGAAGATGTCGTCATTCATGTGTGTGTGTGTTGTCAGAATACATTTTATTGTTTTCTTGTTTTGATATAAATGATTATATACCGGCAGAAACTAGTTATAGGACAGTTTTCTTAGCTTGAAACTTTATATACATAGTACCATAATGGAGGAAAGTGCTTTTCCTCCCACGTGTAAAATTACCATTCCAACTGAGAGCGAAAAAAAAAGATCTCGAATCAAACTCACACAAGAGAGACTTATACTTGGAGAAATTAGAAGAAATATAGCATTGTTATATATTTATTAAATACATATACATAAGAAGTAGAAATTCCTCCTCCTCTTAAAACCTCTTATTTTTGGATTTCATAAACGCCATAATATGTATTTGCTAAATCACGCGACTACGAGGTAGTTAAAAAAATCTTATTTTGGCACGTGATGCTTTTTGTCATTTTTACTGATTTTAAAAACAGACTAGTAGAAACATATCTCTTATTTATTAGATTTACCTGTGGTTTTATGATTACAAGGGAATATTTTGTCTAAACATTTTATAGAGATGGTGTACACCACATACATGTAACTTATTTTAACTATACTTACATATTATATCACATTATGAGGTTACTATAGCGCTCTTAAATACTCTATGTATAGTTATTAATAAATGTATAAAAAGTCTTGTTAAAAAAACGATGAAAAACAAAGTATACCTATATGCATATTATAATAAAAAAGTAAATATAGTGTGGCTGTACATTGAATATATTTACGAAAAACTAATTGGGGGCGATGTTAAGGTAGTATTAGAACACTTTTCAATATTTTTCAACTTTTTTATTTGTCCTGACTAATCTGACTGAAGACCGTTTGTTTGTTTGTCCAAGCTAATCTGCAAAACTTCCGGATGGATTTGAATCAAACTTTTTGTGGTGTTATAGATACTTCGTCTGGTCAACATCAAAAACCCTTTTTACTGCGAAAAATTCCTGAACAAACAATAACAAATCACTTTGATTTTAATGTTACTACGCTACGCGAACGAAGTCGCAGGCACCAGCTATTAAAAAATATGAATATCTACAGTTACATACTTGTTATTTTATTTTACCAATTAACAATAAACAATGTCTTAAAATTGTATTATCAAAGAGTTCCTTTGATAAGCGAGGTTGACCAAAGGCGCTTTGTTTCTTAAATGTTTCGGCATTTGGCCAACTTAATTGTTTAGGCATTTTATTGTTATTCCATTAAATGGGTGTTTTTAGTTGATTTACATAATAATTTCATTCTGGCTTATTGTTTGATGTCTAAGAAGGAAAAATAAAATATACTTACTTAAATACAAATATGGCGCCTTTGAACTTTTAGGTCCTCATAAATAATATTAATTTGAATTCCATGTTCATTGCCCTTGTATTAAGTTTATATTTATTAGATATTGATTTATAAGTGGTAGTGTTATGGTACACTGCAGACAAATTTGCTGGCACAACAGAAATACCTTTTTGGTTGTGCCATCGTAGGTGCCATACCTAGGCATGTTACTGGAAATGTATGAAATCTAGAATTATATAATAGTATAAGCGAACATCATACATAAATATTTTGTTACAATGATGTTTCTCACTACAATATGTAAACTTATAATAATTAAAAACTGTATTCCAACGCTAAAACATATTACAAGATAATTGTATTTAAGTATGCACGGATGAAGCAAGTTTTGGAACTTACTATTTCAAATGGATTATTTGCCAACCTCAAGTTAGCTTTGAGATGCCCTAGATTCAGGCACTAAATTAGTAACAAGTTTTAGAGTCTCAAGAATCTATTGCGAAATGATTTTTTTTTACATATTAACTCTAAAAGGTTTCAGTCACAACACTTTTAATATAAATATATGTATAAATAAAACTGAATGGCTGTTTGCTTGTATACTGAGTGATATACAAGCATTGCTGCACATTTTAATCCAAATTTAGTAATGTATTAAGGAGGCTAGGGAAGCTTTTCTTTCCGGAACCAAAACATTTTTATTTATTTATACTTGATTTATAATAACTATATGTACGTAAGATGCATATTTAGGGCACAGCCAAGGTTTGTAACAGCATTCAAATGTATTGAGTAGGTCAATTTTATAAACAAATGATTGATCATAATATAACAAAATAAAAAATAAATAATACGTAATAAACTTAAAAAAGTACAACCTAAAGAAAAAAGATATATAAAAAAAATCCTACACTAGGTAAAAGAACGGAAAATAAAAAAAGAAAAAATTATCTTAAGCGGCGTTCTTTACTACAATTCATCGAAAGCGTACATACAACATCTACGGTTTAAAGACATGTGTTTTACTTTTTTGACACAGTTTTTTTGTTTTTTTATGTAGCAGAGAAAATGCATTTATGCACCGTCCAACAGGCCCTGGGTGAGCCGGGAAGGTTGACTCAGAGGCCTGATAAATGCCAATGACAATGATAGGAATAGACTTAATTATATCACCAGTGTTTACGGATATTGCGTCTTTGGGACCAAAGTAACTGGCTCCTTTGTGAATCTGTGATCTTGTACCCATTTTTAAATCTTTTTCATACAAGTAAAGAGCAAATGAGCGGTCGGAGCCCTTTGATACCTAGCTACTGACGCTTTTAAATATCTGTAATAACATGTAAATGTTTTGCTTCCTATCCAAAGGACCATTGAAAGCTAACAAACTGAATGAAACTCAACCAAATAGCTGCCAGTCTGCAACGGAATCGTGTGAACGAAGGTTTGATGATCATTGAAAAAAGTTTTAGTAGAGAAAAAAAAAAGTAGATGATGATAAAATACAATATACTAAATAAACGAATTGCTCTATAATAGAAATGAAAGTCAATTTCGTTAAGCATTGTATATCGAGATGTAATCAAGCGAACTACATGTGTATATCCGTTGTAGGGTCTTCCAAACCGCTAATTTCCTCTGAGAAAACAATTTATCGACCTTAGGGGAGCAAGATAAAGAAAAGAGAATTCGTAATGTGGTACGACAATCATGTTTGATAGGAAATCTCGTAAAACTTTATTTGCTCTTGTATAGCATTATTTATTAGCTGCGTTGTAGCAAAATGTTAATAATTGTAATAATGTTATACATTAAACTATGTAGCATTTCGTTTAAAAACAATAAGATATTTAATATGTGCTGAAATAGATACCTATGCTTGTTAATTCCAATTCTATATATACATATTATATTCTTGTTTTATAGCATAAGAGAGCAAACGAGCAATCGGAGCCATTTTCATGACTGTCGACATACATAGACTTACACACAGAGGCTAGAGAAATGCGCTGCCCTCCTTACTCATCTCACCTCCATGGGCGGCTACTTAAACACCGCACGAAACGCGACAGCACAGCTATCACTTTACGCCGGTCTCGTGTAAGCGAGAGGTGCTTCCCCGGTCGTGTCGGTCCAATTCGGCTGTATGCAGTGTTATCTAGCGCTGTAATCATATCTCTGCTCAAAATTAATATATTTACAAAATAAAAAACCAAACCATATTATATAAATAAAATATTAATCAAATGTTTTAGTTAAAGCCAGACTTAGCAATTTGAACAGTCAATTATGGCTCGTTTAGAAATCACTACATAGTTTAAAACAAAGTCGCTTTCCGCCGTCTGCGTGTCTGTATGCTTAGATCCTTTAAATTACGCAACCGAGTTTTTTAATAGATATAGTGAATGTTTATATGTATACCTAATAACTTCATTTTTAAAGGTCGAAATGCACGCGGGTGAAGCTGCAGTCTGAAGCTCGTATGAGATAAATGGCTGTCCATATAATCGCTATATCCAACAAAGATCGTATTTGTTGCGGCTTCATCGATGTTCGTTTCAATTGCTAATCAATCATTAAACTTTAAAACAATTGTCTCGATATCCTATTTTAATATGCGAGAGTTTGTATGTTTGTTTTTTTGTTGTTTTGTTACTCCTTCACGCAAAAACTGCTGAACCGATTTTCATTTGGCACACACATACACACAGTAACTTGGATTAACACATAGGATAGCTATTTTCCCGAAAAACTTTCCTGTGGGATGCTATGGGGCGATTTTTCGCGGGTTCGAAATTTACGCGGGTGAAATAATATATAAAACCGTAAGAACATCCTGCTATCCAGCCATATGTATAAAAATGTCGACTATAAACAATAGAGCCCAATTCACTGTGACATCGATCCGAACTTCGCGTCGCGCAGTTTTTCCCAATTAGGACACACAGCGAGTTGCGTTGCTGTGCATTGACGTGCGAGGCCATGTTTGCATGATATAAATTTGTTCCTAAGCAATTAGAACATATGATAATATGTTAAAGACACGTTCTCGACGTGGAGTGACGCAAAGTTCCAGTGTGTGTTGAAAAGTTAGTAGACGTTCATGTGTCGAAAAATGATGGCACATGAAATAATACACAACGATACGCGTGACTTAAGTTGTGGAGCACTGAAAAGCGTGAAGTTAGCTCCCGAGCGCATTGAAAGTGCTAACTGATGTTCTAATATGCAAAACTGGCCAAGTGCGAGTCCGACTCGCACACCGAGGGTTCCGTAATCCAAACGTAATGCATGAATTTTAATTATTGTAACTTTACGCCTGCCGTTTAAGTTGACAAACGTATAAAAGCGGTTGCTCACACACATTTAGTAGGCAACGAATTACAGTTATAACTCGTTGCCTACTAAATGTAAAAGTTTTTCAAGGCATCAAGACGTAACTGACCTCCGTATTTGACAAAAATTTCAGCTTAATCCCTTCACGCGTGTTGGAGAAAAAGGTTTTGACAGACGTACAGATAGACGGACAACAAAGCAATCCTATAAGGGTTCCGTTTTTTTCTTTGAGATACGGAACCCTAAAAAAGGAAAAAACGTGCTTTCAGGAAGTATAAAACCAGTCAACATGTTAAATTATGCAATTTGCAAGCTACTCTCGCTCCGGGCAACTACAAAAATGAAACCACAAATATATTTCTATTTTGAATATGAAAATATTTCGTAAAAATATGGACAAAATAATACCGGTAACATTCACTTGATAGAGGAGAGGTAGGTCAGTATATTAAATAATGTTTTCATTCCGCAAATAGGTTGAATTATTTTAAATAATGACACCAGAAGCAAAGTTATGTGACTTGAATATCTTGAATACATTGTGGATTCATTCTTTAAAAGGCTCTGCTTAGCTGTAATCGCAAGAGATCTATAAATATTAGAATAAATATTTTATTGTATGAAGCAGGTTCATTTAAAGCCTCTTATTCTCTTTTCCCAGTCAATTAGTCCTAGTATGTATAGTACGTAGTATGTGCTATGCTGGATTGCACCCGAATTAGCATAACTGGGGTCATACCTCTCACTCACATAATTCGCATTTCACACGAGCCTCCCTTTAAAAGGAATTACTAATAGCACGTATCCTGTGATTTTCTACACGCGAATGTTAATGAGGTGAGTTGTCTTTAAATAGCTCCAATTTCTTATTTGTCTATGCTATAAAAAGGACATCTTCAGTATTTGCATTTAGCGTTAACTTTTTTCTTATTAATCAAACCAAAAGGGACAGGAAGAAAAAATGTTTTTATGGGCTCATACCAACGGCCAAGTAATATCATCGATAATAAGTTGACTGTATAAATTAAGAAGTAACAATGGCGTATGTTTAACTTAGTTACTACGCCTTCCAGCTAAGATGGTGATAATTTCCAGTAAAAAATCAATGAGATTTAGAAAGGTAAATAAGTTACCTAATCAACTTTTTGAAAGCTAAAACACACGCTTCACAATGGGCAGTAATTTGTCGCCACTATCCAATAGTATTATATTATATTAATATCAGATTTCATTCTACTTTGAATTTACATTACATAATTTATTTTTATCATGTAGATGATGCACTCATAATAAAATATATCAACGACTAGATCAAGTGAATACAAATAATAATGATAAAGATATCAATACTTTGGATGAGTTTTCTAAGATCTTTATTAAAAAGGACAAGAAAAATCGTGATAAAAAGTATTTATGATCTTCGAAATTAAAATTGGGTGTAATATTTGATATAATAATTCGGTGTAAAATTACACATTTTTACTGGAGATCGAAGCAAGGAAAAGCATTTTTGGATAGATAGCTAGTCGATTACATCTCTGAACATAATTAATTATCAATAATACTATAAATGAAAATTATGTGGAAATTTATATTTATCGTCATCATCAGTTCACGGTAATCGTCAGCTGTAAGTCACTTTGAGTGGCATCTTGATGATTTATTATTTTCTCGTTCATTTAGAAAAAAGGAAGATATTGCTTATTCATGCCTCAAAACCTACCCTTTTTCACCCCTTGAGGAGATGAATTTCTAAAAATCCTTTCTTAGCGGATGCCTACGTCATAACATCTACCTGCATGCCATTTTAGTCCGATCCCTCCATTGGTTTGGGCTGTGCGTTGATAGATCACTATACCACCTTTGAGTTTTACATATATAGAAGAAGGACCGTTGTGAAGTACATAAGTTGACAGCAGATATTTTTGTTTGTCTACTGCCCTTGTCAATATATCGAACCCATGAGGAGAAGCCAACAAGTTATATCTGTTTCATAAATCATGCTTTGACTGAACATATTATCTACTAGTATGCTTAAATACTTTACACGTACAACCTGACCCAGGCTTTGAAATTAATGTCCACGCCAAAGTTTACCGAGACAAATAAATCAAGTAGTCTTGTAGATATAGTGGAACATTACACCATTCTCGGTTACTAATTGGTGGTGATTTTGTGCTTATTGAGATTAAGCAGGACCCAAGCAACATATTTCTACGACTCCTTGATATTAATGACAATAACGTCATGTGAATGCTCCTGCGCAAAATTATTTCCTCAGTATTCAATTTATATTTGTTAGCAGTAAAATATAATTTGTTTCAAGATATCGATATGAAGAAATATGATACTGTAAAATGAGTGAGTTTTGTTGTTTTACCTCAAATTTCGTCAGTCAAAATTTCGTCCCAGTTGGCTTCAAAATTTTAGACTAAATTTGGTCACAGCATCATGATTATCCACAGCTCGCATACTTCTTGTTCTTGCCTGGGAAAAGCAGGTGATGAATAGCCCGCTCAACAGACGACGTGACGGATAAAAATGTGACGCTTTATGGGCGTCTTGCGTCTTAGTAGAGTATGCCCAATTGCCCAATCACCAAGGTGGGTTGTTTCCGTCAGATCCGTGGCACCTCATTGTTGGAGTCCAATTGCTCTCGCGGATCAACCGGACATCCACTGGGACAAGGTTCATCCGCGAGTCCCAAATACCTATCCGATCTCACCCAAGACCATTAGCAATGCGTAAATGCGTTCTCCGTAAATAAAGAAAAACAAATAATTTCTTGTAGCTAATTGCATTTATATCCAATTCGCAATCGTCAGGCTTCTGCGAAAAGAAATAAGCAGCAAGGAACATGTCATATTAAGTTAGTTAACAGCAATCTATGTCCTCAGCTGCGTTTAGTGTGGTGCTGCAGATTTTCCAACAGTGACCTTTCGTTAAGTTCTGTTCTAAGTACAGAACAGCTATCAGTT
>LUGF01053216.1:139489-150917 GCA_001625245.1 Calycopis cecrops
GCGCGGGTGTCGCGATTAACCTAACCGGTACGGCGGTTTGATTTGAGCTCTGCAAAAGGGCACTGGCATTATTCCCTGAGACTGAACTAACATCGTCGTTCTGGCTGTCGGGAGCAGGAGGGAGACAACTGGGATGGGAGTTTGGGCTAACGCGTCCCAAATGAATTTTTTGATGGAGGTTTTAACCTCGGGCTTAGCGGACAAGACGTAAAGATGTCCTGGTCGGTTAGATCTTTAAAATCTTTTAAATTTTTTAAATCTCTCATGACTGAGGTATTTAATAGATTTAATAGATTTAATAAATGAGAGGGGGGAATTTACGACATTCTGGTTCAGATATCGGACAAAAGGGAAAACACACTACAAAGACTCCTAGTCCATCCCGCATACGCGGGACGGGTGAGTTAAGAACCCCGCTAAGTGCGGGGGTGTGATAAAGTAAGTGTACTTACAGATCCGCTTACACACTGAAGTTAAAGTTTCCCGGGGAAACTAAACAAAGCGCGACACTATATTTCACAACAAACGATAATTTGCAGCGGTACAAATTATTCGCGACAAAAGCCTCGCGGCGGTTAGGCTAGGCCCGCGGGCTTAAACGGAGAAACACGACACTTTCACTCACAAACACTACGCGAAGCACTCGTGTTACGAACTCGGAACGCGCACTTTCGACAAGGCGAAAGCGGGGGAAACAGCGATAGCACTGAGAACAAAGGGCTTTAATCCTTGAAAAAGGCAATAAAATTCCTTTGTACTCGGGCAGACGTTCGCCGTACGTAAGAGGTCTGTCGCGGACCGAGGTCTGAGCCAGAATGAGAATTAGAATCTCTTCCTACTCCTCCTTTTATTTCTTCTGATTAAATTCGTTGCGGGTCCCAATACAGTTTTTAGCTTATCTCTCGGGCTCCCTGAGATCATATCAAAGGGTCCTTTTGGTTACCGCTAATGATGCTGGCGACACAGGAGTAGAAGCGGTAGGAAAAAGTGATAGGGCAAGCCCGTTGAAAAAACACATTTCATGCCATTTCGCTATTTCAACTCTCCATCTTGCAGCTTTTAAAATTTTATATTAGTCTGTTTAAAATATAAGGGAGTATGCGATTAGTCCGAGCCCTAATGAAACTAAGGACATAGACATCCACAGATTTCATTTGTAAATTTATCTTTTCTTTGTCCTATGTACCACTGAAAATTCACCAACCCTTCAAAGTGTATAGTGCGGATTGTAAGATCCGGAGTGTCCGGCGGGTCTGAAGATCCATTGAAGGGGAGAGGGGGGAAGGAATATAGTAGTGTGAACTCTGGTGTTTTAATACTGAAAAGCTAACAATCCTTGTTATATAATACAACATTGCTTTTATTAAATAATATCATTTTTTACACTATTTTCACTATATTAACTAAAATTACATTTATTACGACCGGTTTAGATAACTCATCATCAGGTATAGGTACGTTGTAAGTATCCATTCTTCTCATTTTATTAAAGAACACAATTTAGTTCACCATTTTTCACACTTACTACGATTTTGAACTGAGGGACCATATTCAACTAATGACAAATATAAAACAAAGTTTAGGAATAAGAAAGAAAACAATTAAGATCGGGACAAGGTTTCAAATTTTTGCCTTTGTAATTAATAAGGAGAATGGTTCGAAAGGAAAATGTAATTTGCATAATAACTTAAGGTTCTGTTTTCTGTTGAAGGAAATTGGAATTGGAACATTAACATTTTGGAATTTTATTAAAGTATTTGGTTTTTTAAAGTTTTGTTTATTACCATATTTATACACTTTACACATACATAAAATAAATACTTCCTTTTCCTTGCTTGTCGAACTTTATTCAACTTAAGATAAATACTTTGATGGAGTCAAATATCTGAATGCAATAATCTGTCTGGCCTAATTTACCTCTTATAGAATAATCTACATTGTCGTAGTAATAAATTACCATGACACTGAGTTGAAAATAAGTTTTACACTACTAATAATTAAAAAACATAGCTACGCTTTATAGCTTGTTAACTGTGATGTAGACATATTCAAACAATTATCTGCTACATTAATTAATTATTTATTTTAGATATCGACATATCATACACATCATCGTATCAGCACACAAGCTAATTATTACATATTGGTGTTAATTGAATAACTATATCATTTTATATGTAATAACAATTTCTAAAAATAAATTATAATAAATTTAGGTACTAAAAATCTGGGCAGAGGGTATTTCAAATATATTGCAAATTGTACATTTCGTTTTATGGTAATCATTAAAATGGAAAATAAAGATAACGACTAGACGACTGAACATCCAGAATATCAAGCAACAGAACCCCTAAATGACAGCCAAATCGTTAAATTAAATTTTCAATAGCGAGACAACTTGTTATTAATGTATGATCATTACACATGGTTTTCTTATTTCTCTCTTCAATTTCGTTTTCCAACATTGAAATAACTCTGTAATTAAGAAGCTGAACAATATTTAAATGATCATAATATCATGACCCGTTATTTCAGCATGACCTAATAGAAGACACAGAAATTCGATGTATCACCTATATTTTAAACGCCAAGGCGAATTTTATAGTATAATTATCCACCTTTGAATCTTTTAGTATATTTTTCTTGGAAAAGGCACACATTCCTGTGAACATATCAACCAATTAATAGTAAATCGGCTCGTCCCTTATGAAATAAATAACTCCGAACTAATTCAATTATTAAATAAGTTCCATAAATCTTTATTTTCACCTTCAATCGTAATTCCTTTAGTAAGCCAATTACTAATTTTTTTAACATAATATATATTTTTAGCGTTTTGCTCATTAACTTTGTGAACATAATTAAATTTTAAGAAAAAGTCCAAGTGTCTTAAAATGAAACCGCAATAAAAAATTTATTCAAACTAAAATTACATTTAATATATCAGAACACTTTTTAAAAATGATATCATATACTGGTATATTTTTCCGAATGGTTGGTTGTTGTTGTGACACGTTAATTGAAAAACATATGCAAAAGCATGTTCCTGAGAAAATTTGTATGCATTTGGTGACAGGTTTTTTGGAAGTAAAGGTTCGATCTATATGATTTGGATAGTCTGACTATAAAACATTGCTGCTGTTCACTGACCAGGGATGTGATGGCGTCTACATAGAATACATTTGTGCTACGTGACCTCCGACGCTACTAGAGCAAACCTTCTAGGCGAGTCCTACTTCTAAAAATAAACCTATACCAGGTTTATTCTGTGTAACGTGTAGACAATATTATGTCTGTGAGCCGTGTGTCTTGTTACGTCTGAAAAAAATCACTTAAAACTGCTTAAGTAACTGGATCTCTACTGTAATTTTTTACTTAGTTAGTTAGTTAAATATTTCGAGAATGTATCGCGTTTAGTTTTAACACTATCTTAAAAAGATCATCATAAGATTACCTATACCTATTTCATGACAATAGCCTATTAATTAATGCCCAAATACATATTTTGTGTTCTTGGTAATATTATGATTTTTGATTTGGATGCTTGCAACGTGTTAAAACATTTGTTGTGTCAACTTTTGTTATGAATTTCAAATAAGTATCAGATTATATTTGTTTGAATAAAAGATGATTAAGGTTATGAAAAATACGGAAGCACAGCTGTCAGTAAATGTAATTTGATAGAAATATAACAAAAATTAAACTGAAATAAAAACTGCCGCCCTCCTAATATTACGCGGGACATTTCTTCGTCGCTTCGCTTCTCTTAAACCTCTTCGTCCGAGTGACTAATGGTCACTCGTTAATAACTGGAGGCCTTTTTCATATATTTTATTTCGTATCTTCAGTAAATATTACAGTTGAGGTCGCAATGAAAAAGATATTGTTGATTTATTTTGTACATTTTTTACATGTCTGTTACAAAAGAAAATACGACGTTGTACGAGTACATTTATAATTTATATTATATTGCATATCCCTGGGTGATTACACACATACACTTTAATAGAATAAACTAAGAAGAAACTTACTAGGTTTAAACACTACATTGATAAAATATTTATTTTAAACAATCCAATAAACAAAAATAGTCTAAATAGAGTAGCTAACAAATTTCCAGATTGAACATATTTTATTGTAAATATATGGGCAGACTAATTTAATAAATACAAATTCTAAAGCCCGCTAATTTCCCATAGGATATTGAACCCAGATAATCAAGTCACATTCCTTGGAGACCTGATGGTTGCTAGTAATATTGGACTAAATGCCTGTCTTATACTAAAATTATGATTTAATATAATAAAATAATGAAAATCCTACTAATATTATAAATGCGAAAGTTTGTGAGTATGTTTGTTACTCTTTCACACAAAAACTACTGAACGGATTTTCATGAAACTTTACAGCAATATAGCCTTTATATTAGAATAACATAATAAGTTAAAATTTATAGGGATTTTCTATAATTTGGTTATAATATAACGATAACTATCAAGTAAGTCGGAAAAAAATCAGCCCCTTGAGTGCAATATCGGAGTGCGCTGCCCTAATCGTTGGAGTTACACAAAGATAATTACTGTAAGATTATTTATCTTAAATATTTTTAAATATAAGTCCGCTACAGCATATATGCATCTTTTATGTGTAAGTCACTATGACCAAAAAAGTGAACCAAACATTCAATTAAATTGGATATTTTTTAACGATGCACATTTTAGAATATTTATCTAACTCTTAAGAAAATTGATACATCAGTCACTTTACATATGGAATGTAGATAAAGTTTGTCTTTTACACTAAGTAATTTGGACGAATAGATTAAAAGTTATTATCACGATAAGATTGACTTAACGGAATATCTAAAGCGCCTAAAATGCGCGGCGACAAATTCGATTTTCAAAGAGATTTATTGTTTCATACAATACGTATATATTTCAGTGTAATATTAGAATAATATATATTTAAGTATAATATTAGATTATGTATAATAATAACAACACCATCTTTGAAGTCCGAAATCCACGCGGGCGAAGCCGCGGGCGGAAGCTAGTACACAATAAAGTTGGAAAGAGATTATAACATTTATTGGAATATTTTTAAGTGAGAGGTCATGTCGTGATGCATTGCTGTCAAACTAGGTCGGCACGACAACAGAAATCTCACTTATACGAATAATGCTGATACGATACCGCCGTAAAGTGATAGCTCGATTTAGTGTCGCGTTATAGTCTCGCGTTGAGTGCGGTGATAAGGTATCCAGTAACCAATGGAGGGAGGACGAGGAAGGAACCTCTATGAAGATGCCTTTTTGTGTCGGTAGCCATGAAAAGGACTTTGACCGTTTGCCCTCCTATACTATTACTTTATGAATATATTAATCTTTTGAAAAGCGTATAATTGAAAGAATTTATAAAATAAGGAACCCGCCTAGTGCGAGCCGGATTCGCACACCGAGGATTCCTTAATCCGAACCGTGACTTACGGACGGACGGACGGACGGACGTACGGACAGATAGATATGTAAAACCTATAAGGGTTCCGTTTTTTACCATTTAGCTACAGAACCTTAAAATTAGCTGAGGAAACTTTAGACCAGGGTGTATTTTAAACTTACATTTACGGACCACTTTTATTTATTTCGAGCAATTCTGCGATCTGGGCTACTGTGGCCCTCCTAATATTCCACACTATACTATGTACAAGAGGCAATGAACTTGGAGGTTATATAATTTAATACTTCTTTGTTTTTTCAAACCTAATATAAATCAAAGTGAAAGCAGACAACAGAAAGCTTTTTAGGACTATCCGTGTATTTTTTGTTAAAGATCTATAAAGAAGTCACCATAAAATATATCATGTTTACCTACACGTTAGGAGTCGCTACCGGGTAAAATTTACCACAGTGTATAAAACCGTAAATATTTCTATTTCTGAATAAGTTTGATCCTTGCCGCTTTATGTACCATTTAATAAAAGTGTAACGGTCAACAATTTTTCATAACTGATCAGAGTGCTCGTTTCATTTAGCCATAATAGATTTTCAGTGTGAATGGGTATTTTTTACCCAGTAGTACATAATATTAGATAAATTCTGTTACATCTTCATATTATTCTGTAACATATTATACAAAACAAACTTGTATCATTTCAAAAGACAATTCTGCCTTTTTTCACTAGTAGTAAAAATGTCTCGCTAGTTAACAGCATAATTTTATCTCGCTTTTACCCGGTACGAGTTTTCAATTTAAGTGAGTCCGTGATCCGTAAACTTTTCTTTTCACGACAATTGCTCTTTTTCCGCAATGCGTTTTCATTGTTCCTCTAAAGTGTTGAAGTGTTATTTCTACTACATGCTTATTTGTTAAGGTCTACTTAAATTTCATATTCATTCAATTCATGGAAATGTAGTCCGGAAGGTTTATTGTAAATACATTTTTTTTGTATTCTTGTTTTGGTATAATTTATAAACTGGCGACTAAAGTCGGGGCAGATTTCCTAGAATGAACTATGGAATAGTTCGTAAAGCCACAAAGGAGGAAAGTGCATTTCCTCCACATGTAAAATTACCATTCAAGCCGACGTTGATGATGGCAAACTCACAAGTTGGTATAGCTGTAGTATTTTCCTTTTGCGTTTGATATACGTATTTTCATACTTTTGTAGCGGGTAGAAGAAATATATATTAATTGTTATAACTAGCTGTGCCCCGAGGTTTCATCCGTGTTTTATTTCTAAGAAATCCATCCAAAACCCACCCTTCTTTGACATCAAACAGTACTCTTTAATGCCAAAATAATATTAATATTAAAGACAAATAAAAACACCCAAGTAATTAAATAACAATTAAGTTAGTGAAATACTTATTTACATTTTAACCCTGGAACAGTGTCTTGCGCATACACTATTCCTACAATGGGGTGATAAAGAACCCCAAATTAAAAAGTTTATAAAAATATGAATAAAAGAATATAAAATTTTGGTAAGAGGTAGTGCCACACTGCATGCTTGCATGCAGTCGAATTGGGCCGCCACGACCGGGGAGGAACCTCTCGCTTACACGACACTGGCGTAAAGTGACAGCTGTGCTGTCGCGTTTCGTGCGGTGTGTAAGTAGCCGGTGGCCCATGGAGGTGGGAGGAGAAATGAGGCCAGCGCATCTGTGTAGCCTCTATGCGGATGCTTGTGGGCGTCGGTAGTCATGAAAATGGCTCCGGCTGCTCGTTTGCTCTCCTATATCGTAAAAGAAATAAAAAATAAAAAATAGTACTTTTATTTGTATTAATTGGATTATTGAGATCATAAATTAGTCTTAAATTTTAAATTATTATAACAAATTTAGCACTTTTAGCATATTTTAACTTGGTGATCCAAACATGTCGGAATTTTGCACTTAGTGGGCCCTCGTTTTGCTCTTCCGTTCTTTTTTTTTGGACAGAAACCACAAAGCCCCTGTGAGAATTTTTTAGGCCTAGGATCGACAGGCATAGGTAATCTGGGTATCATTGATATACTTTCCTTTATATCCCGTCTCAAATTTGGCTGTTTTATGCATTCCTTCAAATGTTCTTCTATTAGATTAAACCCCAATTCCTTTATAAATGTTCCCCGGTGCTTTATGTAAGGCTTATTAAATGGTTGCGTCATTGGCCAATCTGTTAAGCGTGACTTCAAGGTAAATGGTATGGTAAATGGTAAATACGCGAAACGTCAAATTCATAGCACATAAATCTCGAAAATAATTTAAAACTCAATAGGTTGTGTGGTGCTCCAGCACCCCGAGTAGGGTTCCAGGGTTAATATTTAAAATTATATTTTAGCATTGAGTTATATGTACTACGTAATAGTAATAATAACTCAATGTATTTTAGAAACAAAACGCTTTACCACGCATATCAAAATAATTATTAAATAAAATTATTTTAAGACATTGTTTAATGTTAATTGGCAAATTGAAATTACCATACAAAAGAAGTGTATTTGCAACTGTATTATTATGTACAGGAGTCTAAATTTTCAATAAAAAGGTTGTAATGACATGTAGTATGTAACACCCGGCTCTATTGCAACCGACTACAAACGAAGTGGTACCATGCAATCGGCTACAATCGCTAACATAATACCGACATAAAGTATTAGCTATACTGTTGCATTTAATGCCATTTGTAAGACAAACTGGTCATTTTGGGGAGGATAAAGGAGAGTAATTAAGCATCTTCGGGTGTTTGTAGTCTTCGCTCGTCACTTAAAGTTTAAACTGTTTCTTTAATAAATAATAATTATTTTAATACCACAAGTATAACGAAACGTCATAAATAACATTTTGTTGTTATGTTGTTTCTCATTACAAAATTTAAACGTATAATAATAAAAAGCTGTGTTACTACTCCGTATAGAAAATTGAAAAGAAACATCTTTCATGTTATCAAGGCAAGGAAATTGGCATCAAGTCCTTTGGCCTCTTATAAATTTTATGTACACAGATGGAGCAAGTCTTAGAACTTACTATTTCAAATAGATCATTTGCCAACCTCAAGATGGCTTCGAGATGACCTAGATTCAGGCACTAAATTAGTAACAAGTTCTAGAATCTCGAGACTCTATTGCGAAATGATTATTTCATTCTACATCTTGACTCTAAGAGGTTTCAACCAGAAATTTTAACATAAATATCAGTATGAATAAAAGTCAATGGTTTTTTTTTATTTTTCACTGAGTGGTAAACGAGCGTACACATTTTAATACAACTTTGTTAATGAAGTTTAAAGAACTGAAGTTTCCTTAGCTTTTATGTCCGGAACTAAAATATTTTTATTTTTTATTTATATTTGACGTTTATTAGAAGTAACATGCATATTTACCAAACTACGGCACGGCACGATTTATATACCGGGTGTTCCAGACCACCCGTCCAGGCTGATTATTTCGAAGTTTCAAAAAAAATCAAAACAAAAATATACGTGTCAAATATTTTTTGAAACTCTATCAAATCGTACCAAAAACACCCCTCACCCCCCAACCCCCTGTTAGGGGTAGGGGGTGCAACTTTAAAAATTCAAATGGAAACCCGTATTTTTTTTTGCAGATTCGGATTCGTTATGAAAAAAGACAAACATTTTGTCTGGAACATTTTTTTTGATTCGCCATAGATGGCGCTGCAATCGACAAAAAACGATTTTCTTTGATTTTGACAAAAATCAAAGTCAAAAACAAAAATAAAAACAAAACAAAACTAGAGCCATGAATAAAAACAAAAACAAAACAGAATTAGTACAAAAGCAAAACAAAAACAAAAATAATCTCAGATAAAAAATCCGAATCTGCAAAAAAAAATACGGGTTTCCATTTGAATTTTTAAATTTGCACCCCCTACCCCTAACAGGGGGTTGGGGGTGAGGGGTGTTTTTGGTATGATTTGATAGAGTTTCAGAAAATATTTGACACGTATTTTTTTGTTTTGATTTTTTTTGAAACTTTTCGAAATAATCAGCCTGGACGGGTGGTCTGGAACACCCGGTATGTATATAAATTTCTCGTGTCACAGTGTCAGATACCATACTCCTCCGAAATGGCTAGACCGATTTGTGATTGATTTGTGTGCATATCGGGGAGGCCTGAGAATCCGCCAACATCTACTTTTCACCTCGATATTACGACGGGATCAAAACTTCCGCGGGTAAAACCTCAGAGCGCAGCTAGTATTTTATAGATATTTTATGAACAACAATATGTTATTGCATTGTATAGTTTTAATATGCAACGATGTTGACAAACTGCAAGAAAATCCCTTATAGGAACCGATAAAATATCTTAATAAAGAAAAGTAAAACATTATTTGTGAAAGTCACACATTTTCTAAAACTTAGCTGCGATGACGATAAAAAACATTATTCTATTAAATAATAATTGCATAATACAAGCGTATTTCGTCAAGAATTGTATATTGAGATCTAATCAAGCGAACTACATGTGTATTTTCGGAGCGGGGTCTGCGAAACCGCTAATTTCCTCTGACAAAACTACTTATCGACCTTAGGGGAGCAAGATAAAGAAATGAGAATTCGTGATGTGGTACGACATGATGTAGTAATCATGTTTGGGAGTTTTCGACAAATTTTATATTTTGCTCTTGTATAAAATTATTTATTTATACAATTTATTTGTTTAACATGTTTATTTAGCATTTCATCCAAAGTCATGATGGAAATATGTATTGAAATATATTTCTATGCATGTTAATTCCAAATCTGTTTATAAACATATTGACGCAGCACGAAGAGGTTTACGAAGGAACTAATACACCATTCGGTTTCTTACTATAACTAAAAACTCGCTATTTAATAGTAACTTATAATATTTAATAAGAACTTCATTATATAAATTACTTTCATAATAAATTCGTTGCGTATGTAACCCCGGTACTATTTTTTGTACCTATCCCTTTGCTCAGTGAATTCGATATTGAAAGTGTTATTTATCATTCTTTGACATACTACGTACATAGTAGGTATAATATACTCTGACTACGGACTGACTTTCAAAAACCAGATATGATCAAAAACGTATCGCACCTCTATTCAAATAGTGTAGCAACTCAAAAAAATTAAAAATGCGTTTTTTTATACTATTACGTTTGGTAAATTCAATTCAATTCAAAACTCAAAAATCAATTTTGTATTGCTAGCTTTGTAGATAGTGTGATATTTACGAAATGTAATTGTAAAAATTGATTTTGAGACGATAGTTTGATATTTACCAAACGTAATAGTATAATAATATTAATAGGAATTTCAATTTTTTTTTGAATTGCGACACTATTTGAACAAAGGTGCCATATGCAAAAAAAATATATTTTTAGGTGTAGCAGTAACGTAAAAATAATTTAACAAGAGGTTTGGATCCATGTAATGAAATCGTTGGTGTTAACTAACTTGTTATTGTGCACAGAGTATTGCAATTAAACCTAAAGAACAATGGCGAACTCCCATACAAATTTTATCGGGATATTTTTTTTAGCGACTTCTCGTAGAAAAAATATTTAAATATAGAGTTTTTATTCCTGATTAAACTTTTCTTAGCAAATGATATTCTGTAAGGCAAGGTCTTTAAGATATTTCTGTTTGAAGTTTTGATCTCTATAGGTACGTGTATAACGGATAGCTGACATATATTTAATACTATTCTTTCACAGAGAAAGAATTATAAAATATACCCCATATTTTATAATTCCTAAAACTGGAAGTAATAACTGTCGTAGAATACTGAAAAAGTAACAAAATTGAACGCAATCGCACATACTGTATACATAGAAGTAAGCCTATGTATTTCAAAATTATCAACTGCCAAATAAGTTGTTTATATGCTATAGTAAATTATAAGCATCGTGTACTATAGTAAATTATAAGCATTCATATCGTGAATAACAAAT
>LUGF01053216.1:171819-192092 GCA_001625245.1 Calycopis cecrops
GTCACTCTGAGTGTACCTAAATTCAAAAAGTGGACTGGATCAGGCTCCTACTGGGCTTGAAAAATGATTATTTAAACAAAAACGGTTTTCTTGAATATCTCGGCCATTATTTTTTTTTACAGTAAATCCGTGAGAATAAAAGTTCTAGGAAATATGTTTCTCTACTAGTTTGGTTCTCACAATTTTTTCTAAGATCGATATTTTGCAAATTAAATTTGAAAAAGCGACAAACACAACATATTTGTCAAATTTAATTAATAACGTGTTAGAATCAGAAAAAAATACTATTGTATAATGCGGTAAACACCGCGATAAAATTAGTAAAATTACCATGAAACTTATTTCTTACCTTATAGAGCTTGTAAACTGTGTTACACGTAGTGACAACAATTCTAAATCTATGTGTGTTACAGACATTATTAAAATAATTATAAACTACATTAATTAATTATTTTTGATTTCGAATATGCATCACTATAAACTTGAAATTCGTAACAGTAACTAATATTTTAATAAGTTCAAGAAATAGAACCTACTAAGAACTCAAATGCGTTTTGATGTGATTTGCTGTTTTAGTAGGGACATCATTTTCACCTAGTAGATCTATTAAATTTTTCGACTCACTTTAAACTTCAGTAAACTTATACTCGACGACATTCGTAAAGAAGCTAGCACTGTCTAGAGACTTAAGAACTGGAGACCGAGCTCAGTAGCGTGCACTTAGGGAGGCCTACGTTCAGCAGTGGACGAAAATAGACTTATGATGGTGATGATGATGATTAAGAAACTTATACTCACATCAGCCATAATATTATGTTCCCCTGTATCTGTTCTCCGGTTTTTAGACCAAAAACTTTCACGGTCTACATATGTAATGTGAACTAGCTTAACTTTACCCGGGATAAAATACACGTATAATTTGTTATTAGAGACGTAGTCTATCTGCGCCAAATTTCATGTGACTGTAGAGAACTACAAAATGAAAAAAAGAAAGTCGTGACATATCACATGTCGATAAAAAAACGAAAATCTTTATTCAGTATTCACAATTAACATAGGTACTTCGATTAATTAATAAACATACCTACAAGTTAACGAACACAATATTTGGTTGTTATGCAACCATTTTTTATTTGGGAAATTACCAGGATTTTAATATAAAATTTACAATTTTATTAAGTATATGATCAAAATATCTTTGTTTACTGATTTTATGTAACTACTTCCACAAATATTACTATGTTTTTTATTAACTAAAACACCATAATATTATATTTTACAAACCAAGATTAAATTAATAAAATAACCTTTACATCATTCAATACTGAAAATATAACAACACAATATGGTCTAAGCTCAATAATAACAATATGTTTTTTAGTTTCAAAAACAGGAGGTAGTGAATAAAATTTTAAGATAAGTATATATTTAAGATTAAATATAATAAATATTTTAGTGTTGATAAAATTTACAACTCTAAGACACAGGATTTTATAATAGCATGTCTTATATCATTGTCTTTTATTAAAATATAGGAGTACTACTAACATATTTTGTACTAATCATTGATAATTTAAATAAATTAATAAAAAAAGGAAGAACATTGAAGAATAAAAGTTATAATAGATTTCTTTAATCTAAGCAATGTTTTTTTTTTTTTTGGCTGGACACTTGTCGCATGCAAGGTATTCCACATTTAATCAATCAAGTAAATTAAAACCAAATCTTGTTTCTTTAATTCCTACATGACTATAAAAATAATAGTGTGATAGTCGTTTTCTTAGCACAATATAAAAAATAACTAAAACAAATAATATAAAAAATATTGTGCTAAGAATTCGACTCAAGCTTTAACAAGCAAAATTAAAAGTGTTATAAAAACAAAATGTGGAAAGTTAAAAACATTTTATAAAAAAATATTTCATGCAAATACATATAAAAATGTATCAGCAGCTATACTACAGAATGTTCTATTGTCACTTATTATTTACCTTCAAATTTTATTCTCAGTTTACCATTAGTCCTTATTCTTATGATTTATTTAGTTACATTATTTAAACAGCATCTGCTGGGTCGATAGAAGTTTCATTATAATGCTGACTCTTTACATATATTATCTAGTGCATCACTGTAGTTTATTACCAAATTTTAGCTTAAAGCCAGCACATTCCGAAAAATTTTCTGATCGGACAAATTGACAAATTTCCATCGCCACCTTGTAGCAACTAATTAATAATCAATCCTCTAGGGTTAGGTAACTTTATGACTATTCATGAGCAAAATGTCCAATTAACTGTATCAAAAATATGTATTTTAAATATTAAACACAAATTGGTACTTGATCTATAAAAAAGCAGTGCTCATTTTTAATTTTTCTCTTTTTTATCTATTTATGTATAAATGATTGTTATTTTAGTTAATTAGATAACCAAACATGATACATGATACAAATTATTGGTATACTAGTAAGAAATTATAATTTACTGGCTTTATTTTTCGTTGGCTAGTTAAGATTGTTTCAGAAGTAAAAGGACACTTAAAACCTAAAAATATGAAACAAAATAAAAAGGTAACATTAAGAGCAACTCTTGAGTCATTCACAGCCTGAAACTGTTCATATTTATGTTAAACAGAATATAACTGTTTTCACAACACTTACCGACTACAATTTTTTTTAAAATAACTATTTTTAACGTGCATAATCATTTTGGACACGCACGCTCACACGCGTCTACTCATGTTTTAGGGTTCCCCCCCTCCCCCATATATCATAAATAAAATACTAAAACCATTTTTCGTCAAAATCAGTTGTTTGAAAGATAGGCGCTTTCTAAGGCGAAAAATGAATTCCCCCCTCGAACTTTTAAACTAAGAGAGTGAGAAATCTAAAAATATATATTATGCTGTAGATCTCAATGGGAACTTTCAATGAAAATTTGTTCTAGATAATATCATTATTAGTTTTTAAGAAATAGGAATTTTCAAAAAGCGCCAATACAACTTGGTCGTTCATACAAACGCTATGAAAAACCAAGTTATTTTTATAGTTAAATGGTACGGAACCCTACGTGCGCGAGTCTGGCTCGCGCTTGGCCGGTTTTTTTGGGCTTCTCACGTGTACATGCTTGTACATTTTTCACGTTTACCTTAATCACCCGTAATTTTATCACTTAAAAATGTTATTATCATCCCTATGTGAGTTAATTAATAGATTAACAATTATTTTATTTTATGTCCTATTACCGCTTACAACAAACCTTTTTTGGAGATTGGGCAAATTTTTATGGGGCTATACACCAATACTGATACTGTTGTGGTTTTTATGTACGGACACCTAAACTGTACCCTTGGGCCAAAGGATATCACAGTCTGACCCGGCAGTTTTAAGCAAAATAATACATTGTAATAATAGTTTTTTCTAACCAAAAAATGTGTCACAATGACTTATTCTATTGAAATATTTTTCTCAAAACTTCCGGGTCAAACTTTGATGGTCAATGGCATACTGGTTTTTAAAGGTATCTCTACATAAATAACAAAATAGTATCGGTATTGGTTAGACTACTTTACCCAGTCTCCTTCAAATATTAATTGTTACCTTTATAATATTTATACAATATTTACAAGTTTTTCATGTCGACGATCACATTTATTCAGGTACCAAATTGGAGGTCACTTGCAGTTGATATGAACAGCGATAAAAAACAAAGTATCGATACGGAAACGTCCAAATACGACGTAGCACAGCTTTGTTGCATGGCCGCCGGATGTTCGCCTGCAAACGAATTGAAATTTAACACAAATGATTTATATTTATTTGTCCTATTTAACATATACATAGTTATGACCAATGCACTAACACAAAATGTTAGTAGTTATAAATTGAACTGAACGCATCGCTATTAATCTATAGAATTGTTTGTGTGGAATGTGTTTCAACAGTGCAAAGGGGTGAAATATGATAAGGAACGGCCAAGTACATACTTTTAGACAAAAAGTTATCTTACGGTGTGATATTCCACATAGTACTTTTCCAAAACGTGGGAATGAAGGCTAGCAGATGGAGCGTTATTAAGTGATTACGGATACCCACATGTTCTACAAAAGGCGGTAGTATAACCAACACTTGACGCCGATATTAAGTGAAGGAAGGGTGAGGTACGGGGCAGCCGCCGCTCACTCTGGTCATATTATCGCTTCAACGAAGCTATTGCAGTATCTCTTACAAAAAGTATCACTTGTATGTCCATGTTCTAATGATAAGTCTAAAATATTAAAGTGGTAGATACCTGATAAAACGTGGACCCTTATAGTGGCGACGGGAGCATTGTTTGGTCCACAGATGTATGTGCCGGCGTCAGAACCTCTGGCACGCTGCACTAGAAGACGGCTTGTACTTTTCAAACCCTTTTCAGTTACTAGAGATATGCCCCCACGAGCAGAATCGAAGTTTATAATCTGTTAAAAAAAAAATTAAATAGTGCGTATAGTCTGCCTCTGCCTAATTGAATATGACGTAATCAAGAGGACTGCCGTTATACCGTTGGGTTGCCAAAAACGCCAAAGAAAGCGTGATTTGTTTCTATCTAGAAATAGCTATTGTAAAACATAGAGGAAAACAAATAAATATAATATATAACAAAATATTAATAAATATTACCTAGGTACTCTAATTTGATTGTACCTCGAAACGACCTTTAAACTCTAATCTACTCGATGAATCCGGAACATTCTAGAATCTAGGCTAAACGAATAATATATCGTAATTTATGAAGCAGCTTCGAATTCAGATTGTGAAGCTCGGTCAACGAGGCCCACCGCAGCGCTATTTCATATTTGAAATTTTGTTCAGAATTCAATATGAAGTTCAATAGAATTTAAAAATAATCATAAAAGAGAATGATGTGAAAATCGGTATACGTATATCACAGAGTAAGTATCGGTCGATATAGTATAATAATATAATAAATCTTACACTTAAATATTAATGTTTTTCTTATAATATTATGTCCACTATCATTAATAGATGAATAATCGATATATAATTATAATAAATTATAGTCAAAACAACTTCGTTGTTTTTATTTATTTTACTATACATTTAAAAAAAAATGTCATTTTAACGGGTATCACCTGGCCATCAACAGCAACGGGCATTCTTACATTTAGGCCGTACTAAATAAGTCTCACTGAAATTACTTTTACTACCATTGTAAGGCTATAAAATGGTTTAGTAAGAGCATATTATGTTACATACCTACTCGAAAAAAAAATTAAAAGATTTAACCCGTCCAGATTGAGGTGTACCTATATTAAGCATGACAACTTATAAAGGCTGATGTACTTATATTTGCACTCATTACATATTATAATATGACGACACACCTCTGTAGTAATTAATTATAGTGCACAAGGATTTGCGCAGACACAAGTGCACTCTCCCTCTTTCTAATATTCTGATGGGTCGGTAGAGATTACAGCTTCAACATTAGATCCCAATTTATAAAGGTGGTTTTTGGTATTTAGTTCTGGATGCCCGTTATTACAAATATTAGATTTAAGTAAATGTTTATATTATTTTTATGATTTCTTTTTAGAAAAATTATGAATGATATTGATATTGAAATAATATTTAATTAACATATCGTGTAAAAAATTGCCTATTTAGGTAAAATAATATATAAATTTTCATTTGATCACAACCAGTTATGTTCGTTTTTGGTTAGCGAAGTAAGGCCGCTATCCCACTGGCGTTTTACGAGCGTTGACGTCTCTCCGACGTCTTCGTAACGTCAACGCTGCGCTAACGCAACGTTAACGTCGCGTCATCCCGTGGCAATAGTTAACGTCAGCTAAACGCGACGTTAACGTCGCGTTCAGCAATAGGTAACGTCAGCTGAACGCGACGTCAACGCCCGTAAAACGCCAGTGGGATAGCGGCCTATCTCTCTCCCATACCAATAAAAATTGATTACACTTTTAATGAAAGAACAACATTTTTTAATAAAAAGAGTGAAATATAATACTAAATAAAAAAGAAATACGAAATGAAAGAGAATGAGATTGTAGAAAAAGGTGTATTATTACAGCTCTCATAAATCTATTGTTTGATATTCAGGTACGAACGTATCTTATTGTCTGCTTTCAATATTTACACTCTGAATTTTTATTCCATTATGAAATTAAATCGTAAGTATATTATATACAGGTTACAATTGAAAGAGGTACTGCTATGCAACATGGATGGATGGGGGATCGGGAAGTTCCTCACGCTCTCATGATACCACCATAAAAGCAATGGCTATGCTATTACGTTTCGCGTAGTTTGTTAGTGATGTTTTTAGTCGGTGGCCCGTTGGAGGAAGTGTGAGGAAGGGCAGAATATCTAAGTAACCATTAACTATGAGGATGTCGTGCGTCTGTCGGTTGTCACCAAATGACACCAATTGCTCATTTAGCCCTACGTAATGACAATGACAGTGCGAAAATTCATCGATGACATTGTAGGTCATTGCATGAACATGTCAATATAACAAACTATTTAGTCAGAAAATTGCGATTACCCGTTATAGTAATAAAAAATATTAATATTTTAGGTTAAATCGCTTTTCTGATGCTTATTATCAATAGTATAATAATTTGATTAACCTTGTGACTGCTTATTACCTGTGGCTTGGTTCGCTTAGCAGGCATTTGCGTTAGTAATTAGAAACTATCAAGGGCGCCGCAAAATTAAAGTCACTAATAGAACATCAACTATTTTAATTTGAAGAAATATCAGGTTTTAAGACGCTTCCTCTTTATTTATAAAAAGGTTTAATTTTGAAATGAACGATAGCTCTCATAAATGCATATTATTATGTACAATTATAAATAATAACATTTTTTTCTACGACTTTTGGCATACTGACACACCGCAATAAATTAATTTTATATGAGTTTTCTTTTGTTTTCATTTTATTATAGTGACATTTGAAGGTCTATGTTAATTTTGTAGGAAACTAGACTTCGCTACGCCAGGTTCGCGTGCGCTAATTGTATTTTATTTAATTGATCTTATATATCGTAGAGACTTCAGTGACTTCTAGTAAGAGGTAATGCCACATTGTATGATTAAGGGCTCCTGATTAAGGGATGTATATCCAACAAGACGATAAAATAACGATCTGAACCTGAATATCGTAAAATCGTCAGGCTTCTGAGATCTAAGCAAGTATAGGTGACTAGAAAATCAATAATTGTGGAATTCACGTACGACGTCTAACATCGGAAATCAAGTCAACTACGCTTCGTCGACCATAGGTCCAAATTGGTACGACAGAGCGATGTGGCAAATATTAGTAACGTGTGGCTGACTTGTACAGTGGCGTGTCTGGCAACTTGTAAATTATACTATTGAGGAATAATAGTATTAATTACAAGGAGCCAGTTAAACCGCAAGTAACATGTGCTTGTGGTTTAACTGGCATATTGTTTTCGTCGGTAAGACTTGCGTATGCATAAATATAAATCAAGGAATAAAATTTATGAATTGTTATGTAGGTATATAGGTATAATATAAAAATATATATTATATATGTGTGTGTTAAATAATTATCCTATAAAAGTATTTGATATATAAACATTAAAGCCTAATTTAGTATAATTAATATATAGGATTATTCGTTAAGTTAACGAATATGAAACAGTTATCTTTTTTTAATACTTCAGAAATTTTAAGTATACTTATCATGCCCTTTATAAAGAAGGACAAGAGTTTAAAGTAATGTGAGAAAATAAATAATTGAAAATCAAATTTATTGATAAAACATAAAATTAATAAATAATTACTATTCCAATGATATCAATATATTATTCTATTAAATATTATGTAGCTAATAGTTTAGATCCTAATGTACATAGAATTAAACATGAAAGTTATTACCTGGTCACCGTGTGTCCAAGTGATGGATGAGGGCGGCTCTGGAGTGTGCTGGACTGTGCACGTGAGATTGATAGTTGATCCAGCTTGTATGAATAATTCAGCTCCGCTCGATATTGATGTTTCCGGTTCTAGTATAATTAAAAAAGTATACATTTTTAAAAATTGTAATACTTAAATCTTTAATTATTATATCAACTAGTTGCGGATATAGAGAAGTTAATTTCTGGTAAAACAAACATATTGTGAAGTAACAGCGACCCGGTAGAACCTGCTTTTTTTACAGATTTCAGATTTGAGATCACTTTGAGATTACGTACTCTTTGAGATACGACCACGATAACTGCCTCCATACAAAGTTGTTACTTTGGTGTGCACTCTTAGCGTTGAACAGTTGTAATTGAGAAGACCAATAGTTAAAGAAATATAATATCATTCCTTTTCTTGTTAATGCTCTTTATTTAATGATAACTTGAAAAAGTAAAAATGTATTTAACGTTTTCAATCATCAATCATTAACTATAGCTAGGAATAATCACAAACCTTAAAAAAAGATTTATTTTTACCAATTAGCACATATCTTCAATAATAGAATAATAAATTTAAAAAAATGGTTTTATATTCATAATTAATAGGTATGTATGAAAATTCGTAATAATGTGTTTAAGTCTTTTTTGTAACATTTTTTTAAAAAGATGAAGAAAGAATGAAGAAAGAAAAGAATAAAATAGAGCGAATATACCGTGTAAGGTACAAGTACATAATATATATTGTACTGTTTTCGGTACACTAAATTATATTTTTGGAATAATCTTTTTTCTTAACCTGTCTCTTTCTTGCAACATTGTGAATGCTTTTACAGACAAGACATAATTACAGATAAGCTTTTTTTGTGGACAGTTTTACACAAAAAATGAGTTTCTTCTCTTGTGCATGGATTTAAATTGTGTGATCTAGTCTATCTAGAATTTAAACTTCCGTCGCCAGTATTAGATTATTTTTTTATATTTAAGTTATATATTTAAGTTATAAAGCAATAAATAAAAATCATTTTTTTATAAATCCTAAGTTACTAAGTACCAAAATGATTTATTTTCAGTTAACTAGTAGGTGTGACAAATTCAAATCTTTGTTTATTTTGGGCACCTTAATGAAGGTTTTTTATAATTAAAGTATTTAATTTAATTAAGATTAAATACAATTAATGCTAAATTTACTTATGCACTTTATGTTAAAATAGTGCTGACTAGACATATTGTGACAGCAAAAATAGATACATACCCACAATATTGAGGAAAACAGCATGACCAACAGGTGGTGTGGTAGATATTTGACATTCGTATTGACCAGAATCCCGTCGCTGGGGACTGCGTATGCGTAGCGCCCATTCTTCCGAGCGCGGCTTGTGCTGCGCCTCAAAGCGCTGATCCGAAGTATACGTGTACCGTCCAACAGTCAGTAGATGGATGTCACGATGTCGAACCCATGACACCTTGGTAAAAATAAACATTCGAGCTTAGACAAAATGCCTTATGTTCAGCATTTTTATTTGCAGCGACATTTTTATTAAAGTTGTATACACGCAGTACGTCGCACAAGTCATTTGATTGCAAGCTACGGACGGGTACGCACGTATATCAAGTGTGCATATTTTATTTCTCTCAATAGTTTAATAATAGTGTGTTATTGAACCGTCAAGCACCACATACTTATTTTAGTAATATTATACTATCAGTCAGATAGCAAGACACAATAAAAGTAACAAAGAATTGAACGGTATTTAAATATTGCAAGAATATAGTTAGGTACGCTCGGAGTAGCTCCTACAATGTAAGCTAATTTCGTTAGTAATATAATATTCAATTTGTGTGGTAATGTATACGGCATTACCATATGTTGATAGAGGCAATTGTATGAAAATTACATGAATCTAACTATGCTCGATTAATTATTGAGACTGTTTTTTATTTTGGCATTTTGCCTTTCTCGTCTTGATGGTCAGCCAAAACACGAAACTTGTCCGGTTAGTGAAACAAATACATGAATTTGAACCTGATGCTACTACTTAGTATGTTAATAAAATAGATAATACCAAAGGAACATAAAGTAACTAGCAATATAAAATCCCTGGTGTGAAAGAAAGTATATTATTTTGTAAGTACCTACTTATTCGTACACAAATCGTAGCGACGAACCTATGTGAAAGTACTGTGCCATAGCATGTGTTTCTCTATACGCTATTTAAATTTCTACTAATCCTTTGGGTAGATAAAACATCACAAGTAAGCCATGGCTACTAAAACTTATAACTTGATGTACTAAAACTTATGACTTGTATAATGTGCGCTATGCATACAATGTAATTTGTAATTAGAATATAATACACATTTGATATTGTTATGCACCAAACATGGTCTCCTGAAGTCTTTATTAGATTGTTATGTAATATTTGTGTGCTGGTCGCATACGGAATAAATCGCCGGCGGGTGAATAATTTTGACGTGATAACGTCTTATTGTTTGATGAAAGCTGTCTGAAAACACAAAAAAGCATGATTCATTATCAGAATCCGCAGAGCGTGTAAGTGAGAATTAGGGACATGCTCTATAGGGACGCGATTGGTCTAAGCGTCGTTATTAGGTAAAAGTATCGTTCATAACCCAACTTAACAAACAAAAATATTTTTTCTTTTACGCTTTCACGATTTGTATTCACATTTATATACTGTAAACGGGACTTAATCGCGTTATAAAATCGAAATATTTACCTCGACTTACGACGTTTCGGCCTTAATGCAACGGCCGTGGTCACGAGTAGAGTCTACTACGACCCCACGGCCGTTGGTTGGCCATTTTGAGCCATTGGCTTATTTGAGGGAGGAATGAAGGAACACAACGCATGTACATAAAAATTATACAGATGCCAAATCCTGCTTCCTATAATTACTCAATTCTAAGTATTGTAGAGGATAAAATATGAATGATGATGATGTTAAACTATGTAGTTTTATGTTCATGTTCATATTCCAATAAAATAATATTGACACGATAAATAGGTCATAAAATCCCTTTAGACATGAAATAGACATTAAATCCCAACATACGCATAAATTATGTTTATAGACTAGTGAATTCTATCTATGACAAAGTAAATATTGTTTTCGTATAAACGTAGGTAATATAATCTAATAGACATTCGTTTGGAGGTACGACCGGGTTGGTATTATTCACACGCACAATACCAGCGTGAAGTGATAGCTATACTATCGCGTTAGTGAGCTTTTAATAGCAAGTAAGAGGTAGTGCCACACTGCATGGTTGCTTTGGTCGTCGAAGTCGCAGCCGAATTGGGCCGGCACGACCGGGGAAGTACCTCTCGCTTACATGACACCGGCGTAAAGTGACAGCTATGTTGTCGCGTTTGGTGCGGTGTGTAAGTAGGTACGCGGTGGCCCGTGGAGGTGGGAGGAGAAATAAGGGTCTCATCAGGGGGTCATCTGTGTGGCCTCTATGTGAATGTCTAGTCATGAAAATTGCTCCGACTGCGCGTTTGCCTCCCTATATCATAAAAAAAAATGCTCATAGGGAAAAAAGGAAAGTCAAAAGTGGTATGTAAAATGCCAGCTTTGATAGGTATCCTATTGTTACATAAGTAAAATAAAATATTAAATTTATTGAAGTACCGAAATAGGAAATCATTTTAAAAAATTCGAGAAGATATAAATTTTATAATTAACTTTTATCAATATTCGTTTTAAAAATTATCTAAGTCATCAAGTAATTTTTTTTTTTTTTTTCAAATAAATAATTTTGGTGAAGAGTTCCAGGCACTTACAGTACAAACGTACAGGTTTTTAAGACTAACTTTCAATACGCAAGTTCTTCGAGCATCTTAACAAAGCTAGACAGTTATTCTATCCTTGAGAAGCCTTTAAGTGCGTGGGTATCAATTTCTAGTCTCAACAACAACAACAAGCAAGATGGTGTTCTTGATTGTTGAATTTTCGTTCTTATTAATATAATTTATACATTTATGTGTTCAAAATACATATACACAGTGTATACTGTAATATAACACCTAATTATAAATTAAGAGAGTTTAAACTATACTGAAATTCACATTTACATATATTTTATACGATTACGGGATATATTCTTTCCTTAGTGAATATAAATTGTAATGTTTAAGGTGTCATTTTAAATAATTATATTTTATTTATCACTAGCTGTTACCCGCGACTTCGTCTGCGTTAACCTAGGTTATCTCGCGGTGCCCATGCTCACGGTCCCTGGCTGCCGGTCTCGGGGTTGGCCCGTCGCCCTGAGGAAGGAGGCCTTGGAGGTAAGGCGCGCCTTTTGTGTTTCAGGCGCGGCCTGCTGTTGAAAGGCCGCCGGTTGTTTGTGGAAGGGGAGGAACATCTGGAGGTTTTAGTGGGTATACGCAGCACGTTTTGCTGTGGGAGTCCCACATAATCACTCGCTTTCACCCGAAGGCAAGAGGTATATGTAATGCATTACCTCCAGTAAAAAACAAAGTTAGGTTAAGTTAGGCAATTTGAGTTTAGCCCGGACATACATACAGACAAACTGACAAAAATTTAAAAAACTATATTTTTGGCTTCGATATCGTTTGTAGATTATGTCCCAAGTATTCTCTTAAAAGTTATATTCAATGAACAGTTTTGGCTTTCCTACACTTTTTTTATATATAAGATGTATAGATATATACCTCTATTATTTTATTCCATACTACTGAAAACGGAACTGGCAGAGGTAAATTAACTCTAAACGCACTATTTACGTTACGTTAAACGTTTATAAGCCACGGATAAAATTAAATTGATATGTGCAATATTATATTCTTGATCTTCTTAAAATTGGTACCTATTTGGCGAGGAAAAAAATCATATTAACTCAAAATTAGCTTAAGCTATTTAGCTTATTGTAGTCGGTGGAATGTAAAAGAATTATGAAGGTTCTCATTTTTAAAACTTTTTAATTATTTCTTTTACATGAACTCACGTTTTCTGTTTACAATTACCTACCTAGCAAAGTGTAAAGATAGTAGTCTTGAGAGGGGGCGATATGTAGATTTATAAATCGTGTTTCTATGTCTATGTCTTAATGTATTAATACTTAAAAATAAGATAAAATTATAAGCGTAGAAGTATCTGGGTAAAAATACTAAAGCATATTCGCCAAAATTTTAATCACCTTGGAACTATTTTACGCTGGAATTAACTAAAAATAAACTCTTAAAGTTTTAGTGTTCACACGAAATTACTGTCACGGAGCGAGCTCCAAGTAACTGCAAGTGAACCGTTTATCGCAGAGCTGCATACAATTTTACTTCGCTTTTAAAGCGCCCTTTAGGAGATAACTAGTCTCAACACAAATATTAATATCAATGATATCGGGACTAACATAATAATATAATCTTATTAGTACTAGCTCTATCTGAGACCTAATGTTTCTGAGCTTAATGTATCGTAATATTTATTTTGCCTAGATATGGACTAGTTAGTAACAATGTACCTACACAAAATAAAGTATTATATGCGCTATGGGATATTATAGTTTAATGAACAATTTTTAACAATAAATATTATTACCCGACTGCCACAGAAAGAAGGGTAATGTTTTTCAAGTGTATGTATGTATGTATGTATGTATGTATGTATGTATGTAGATTTCTATGTTCCCTGCTACAGCATGAACGGCTGGAAGGATTTTAACGTATGTGGTGTCGTTAGATTCGCCTTGATAGCGCGAGTGACACTGGGTACATAAGAAAAATAAAAAACAAAATGGCAGATTTCGGACCCCACATTGTGAGGTAAACAATTTTTTTTTGTTTCCGATCCCATCGAGTGGGGTATCAAAATGAAGAGTTTTAAATGGCAATTCCAAAAGTATATATAACTTTCAATTTCAAATGAAAGATATAACGTTTAACGAAAATAAAAAAATACTTAGAAAAAAAAACTTGCTAACTTACAAATTGTTAAAGGTAAGTACCTACTTTAAGCATTCTAAACTGGGCCACTTATTTATAAAAAACCCGACCAAGTGCGAGTCCGACTCGCACACCGAGGGTTCCGTATGAATGGGAAGAACAACCAAAACGTAATGCATGGTTTTCAAGACCTTTTTCTCTAAAACGCGTAAAGGGATTAAGCTGAAATTTTGAATTGAAAATTTTTGTCAAATACGAAGGTCAGTTACGTCTTGATGCCTTGAAAAAATCACACTTCTAAGTTAACGCAATAAAAAGTTATAGCCAATTATGCAATAATTTTTTTATGAAAACGTACTTTGTCGAAAACCAGTACGTTTTCATACAAATCTATAATTAGTACAATCTGTATCTAGCATTAGTCGAACATCAATTAAACCCTTTTGTGGAAATCTAATTAAACTACTGTCAATATTTGAGTAATTTGTTTGTCCCGCCTGCGTTAATTTTTAACGTATAAATTATATTTTTAATGCATTAAAATATGTCTGTTGTTTATGTAAGTATCGAATAAAATATAATGTACGGTGTACTGTATACTCTACACACTAAATTATAGAACTTGTTTTTCCCTTTTTAGTTAGTGGTTATTTTTTGCAGTCGGGTTTTTTGTTTTTTAATAATTATTTTATAAGGTTAGATTTCTAACTGTGGCAACGTCTCGCATAATATTTAACAGTATTAGTGTCCTATGCGTTACAGGAATCACTTAAACATGAAACGCGACTACATACCTGTGAATTTCTCATTAGATAAGTCTAGTTGACATAAGTGTCAGCAGGAGTTAGGTACCTACTACTTCGATTGTGCCAGCTTGATTCGGCAAATAAAGATATTTTATACCTAAATGAAAATGTCGACGACCGGTTGTTGATTACAAAATCTTAGAAAGTGATAAACTCGATAAGAGGACGGTAATGCAGTAAATCATGTAAGGGAACGTGAACATTTTGGCGAATTATTTGGCACAGTGACAAAGTATATAAATCTACGTGAGTAAATAGCCATAATATATCATTCCATCTAACAGTTCGCTATATTATTTCCCCCTTTGCTTTTATTATCATCATCTAACGGACAAGTGTATCATTTACATAATTACTTTGATCCCAAGGCAGTAAAATAAATTCAGTTTTATAGGCTTTATTATTTCAGCACTCAGGAATTATTTATACGAATATCACTCGTATCCACAGCCGCGTTTTATACTGAGTGAAATCACATGAAATAATAATATCCTTAACAACCTGACATTAAACTCAGAAACAAAAACCCGATAGATTAAAATAAATTTTAATGTGCCTCTATTTTTTTAATCTCACTCATGTAGCATTTCAAATGAACTGTCATTATTTATTATTATTTCTGCCCTGCGGTTTCACCTGTAAATTGTACTATGCCTATGCCAAATTTCAATCGATTCAGTCCAGTAATTTTCGTAACGTAGTGGTTTTGTGTCAAAGATATTTGCAATATGTTTTAGAATATTTAAAAAAAATCCCAATTTCTAAACCATAAGTTTTCGCTTAACTAAATTACGTTTTAAATGATCACTTATGATGCTCTCAAGCTGAACAAATTGGACCACTGTAACTGACCCACCTTGTATATTATTATATATTATTTATTATGCGTTTTCCACCCCAATGTTACCATTTAAGCGAAAAATGCTTTGGTTTTGAAAGCTGTATGTAGATATACAATATTTCAGCTTCATCGTTCCAGTAGTTCTCATTCTAGTTAGTAATCGATTAAACTGTTACGGAGCAGTTTGTACACTAACTCGTGACACAAGATTTTTATATACAATATAAAAATCGCATTTCCCGTGAAGCGTAAGTAGTGTTTTGTGTTGTTTTCCAAAGTTCTAGATGGTTTACCCATACAAAGCAGTGCCGTTCTGGTTTACAACTACTGCATGATAATTACTGACAATCCTAATTCAATAGGAGCTTTTGTATTTCATCTTATAGAAAACATAAAAATGCAATCCAAAACATTTTAAACGATTTCCTGAAAATATTTAAGATTCCGTAGCATCTTTGTGCTATCAATAGGGACGTTTGAATGCGCACTTTAGAGGCGAAAATATATTACCAAGCTAATCATAAATATAAACCTCTAAAGCTTCTGATACTGAACAATTTTATGTTCACTCTGAATAAAAGAGGCTTTTATTAGAATGGTTTTCAGGAAATTGTATCGAAGCCGTAAGAGAGTAAGAACAAAGATTTGTTTGGTACGTTTAATTTAATAAAGTTGTAGGGAAAAAAACAGATGATGGAGTTTGAATTTCTTCCAATTTATTTTGGGCGTAATCTTTAATGAACGCTGCGCACCCTTTGTTTTGTTTGTAAACAAAATATGTGAGATGTTTTTATATTGTTCATGTATTCAAAGATTCTTTTACGACCACGTTTATGAGAGCGTTACACACTTAAATAAAAATAAATTATATTTTGGTCCACGGCTATACATACGCCTTTTTAATGACTTCGGTTTTAATGAACGCTAAGACGATCGATCACTTGCTCTCGCATTAATCCCGATACTGTATGGAGATCGTCTTAAGAACAGGTTAATGGTTAACAAACACTTTGTCGTGTCAAATGAGGTCTCCACTTCAAAACTTATAGACCCTCCTAACATCTGTTCTCCTAAGTGTATCTTATACTTCACATGATATCTTTAGTTTTCTGTCGTATGACTTCGTTACGAATCCTATCGGACAAAATATAACCCAGCATAGCACGATCAATAGTCCGTTGAGCTATGAAAAACTTGCGAATCAGTCCTGAATTTAGAGCCCATTTTTTTCTAGGAAGCAGGCATTGATGGAGATTTTTGTCTTCAATCTCTATGGTATGTGATATTAAAATAATATCCTCTTTCTTTCAGCAAGCTGCCAAATGTAACTGTACCTATCTAACGGATTTCACTACTACATCGACCGTATGCTTCCGTAGAGGTGCGCAGGATACTGCCAAGCACGTCCATAAGTTGTACCCTAGATGGGCCACGATTTGGTAGTTGACAGGTCCTGGGGGGTGGTGGCTTCTTTCTGCAAGATAGACATGTTCAAAGAAAGAGGCTATTGGACGAGGCAGAGAGAAGGAGGCGGATGATGGCCCGTCCCGCAAACTACGGGTGAAAATGCGACGAATATTTATAAACTTATACCGCTTCCCCAACTGAAACCTGCGATGTAGGTTCCTACACGGCCAATTCAAGATACCACCCTTTTAAGGCAACCCTTCTGTGGGATTGGCCAATCGCTGATAGTTCCTGGGCACCTTTTGTAAGAACACTGAAGTGCCGACCGGGGAGGTACCTCTCGCTTATACGAAACCAGCGTAAAGTGACAGTTGTGCTGTTGCGTTTCGTGTGGTGTATAAGTAGCCGGTGACCCATGAAGGTTGAAAGTGAAAGGAGGGCAGCACATCTGTATAGCTACTATGCGGATGTCTGTGAGCGTCGGTAATCATGAAAATGTCTCCAATTGCTCGTTTGCCCCCTATAACATAAAAAAATATAAGTCGATAAGCGAGCTATGGAGAGGGCTATGTTTGGAGTATCTTTGATAATTCAAGGATCGCATCCAAAATCATATGATCCCACATAGAACTCACCATATCGAAATAGGCCAAAACAAATTGACGAACTATATTGGCCGCAAGTTGAATAAATCTGCAGAAACAACATCCAATGTAGCTAAAGAGTTCCGGAGAGGAGATCCTGTCTTGTCAAAAAGCGTAGAACGCCCTACAGAAAGGTCGGGGCCGGTCGACACTTCGCTTGCCGTATTCAGCTCAATGGCGTGCACTTGGGGTGAACGAAAACAGGTGGATAATGTTATAATGACATATACAAGATATTACGATATCCGTTGGTAATAAAGACTCACTGATGGAGTCACTAATGTATGCCATCGCTATTCCCCTGAATCTATTAATATGCCAATAAGAAGGAATAATGTTGGTGATAAAGAGCCTTGGAGACTACGAGTAATACCGTTGAGCATCCTCACGTTTGACGGTACGCGTCAATGCATTGCCCTAAATGAATAAAAGCGAATATACAAATAAGAACCTAGAAAAAGTAAATTACAAAGCGTCTTAAACATGTAAATAAACGGTTTGGTCCCTTACACTGAAATCAGTAAAGGGTTCCGGACTGATCTTTCTGTCCATAAAAGAAAAAATAGCCACCTTCGCATATATTTTTTACCTTTAGTTATGTCCCGCCTACTGAGATTATGCGATCTTTCAGTGATTTAACGTAGATACGAGTAGTACGGAATAGAAAAGTAATTTACGATATGCTATAGTTTCGAAAAAGATTTATTATTTCAAGTGGATTATGGATTATTTACTAATAATTAAATTAAATAATAAAACTTCAAATGCGTTTTTTATTTTATATCTGATTTTGCCTTTAATGTGCTTATTCCTCATGAATATTATGTCAGATTTCATAAACCAATAATAATTAATTTCAAACATCAATCTCTTTTTTTATATAAAAATTAAACATTTCTTTCAATTATTTTCAAGCCTACCTTAGCTTACCCTAAGCTGAAAAAATAAATATTTTGATGTATTTTACAAGAATATTTTTAATACAAAATTTATAACGTAATAAACATACTATGTTCCATTGCATAAATAAATAAAGGGGAATAATAAAACGAGCGAATAAAAATAACTTAGCGACTGATGATGAGATACCTACTGTATTAATAACTTGAGCGGTAAAAAAATAAGTGAGCGAAAAATAAACTAAACTAACGACGAACCTTGGCTAATAATAAAATTCAAAACGAGCTTACAAAAAGTGAGCAGCGATTAATCCATTTCACGTATTAAAAATCTAACTGAGCGACGAAATTACTAAGTGAGCGACTCAAAATACGAAGTGAGCGACTAAAAATACAAAGCGAGCAGTTAAGTTAGGAGACGATTTTTCCAAATGAAGTTTTACATAACAAGCTGCTATAAAGTTAAGTTTGAGCTAGGATTTGTGAGCTGCTTTATTACTGTTTGCATGACTGATAATCTATTTGAGGTGTTGTTTTTATGTTGATATTATTTTTTAATGTATATTACAGATTGTTCGCTGCGCGCGGTTAGGGTTACTATAACCCTAACACATCAGCTTGACCTCCTGAATTCGATGGTGGTTGTAGTTATTCTTGGAATTGACCCCTTGACCCCCCAGGGGTCAAAATATAAAATCGTCTAAAAACCCCTTATTTTTGAGGACATGAACTGGGGATCATTTTTGGGGTCGACCCTCACTGGACCCCCCTGACCCCCAAGGGGACAACTGGGGGTCACTTCCAAAAACCCCTTTTTTGCCGGACATGAACTGGGGTTATTTTTGGGGTCGATCCCTATTGGACCCCCCTGACCCCCAAGGGGTCAACTGGGGGTCACTTCCAAAAATCCCTTATTTTTGCCGGACATGAACTGCGGATCATTTTTGGGGTCGACCCTCACTGGACCTCCCCCCACATAAAACGTCCAAAAAACCACTTTTTAGACATTTTTATATTTTGACCCCTGGAAAGTCAAGGGGTCAATTCCAAGAAAAACGACCGCCACCATCTAATTCCTCTGGTAATTCTCTATCGACCTGTGCACTCAGTTTTCAAAAAAAATTACCCCACTTTTGTTAGCTTAACCGAAGTTGACATTTCCACAGCAGCTACCGGATCCAATTGTGTTTTTTACCATCCAGGTAATCATTGAAATACTCATATAAAATTTCAACACAATCGGTTCAGCCGTTTCGAAGTTGACATGGACGCTGTCTTAAAACGAGTCGCCTCAATTTTATAATTCTGCGAATTGGGGGAGCTAGAGGAGGCTAATGTAAAGTGGAATCATGCAATTTTGGCTGCCGGAGTTGCGCGGATAGGAAAAAAAAAGGTTTTTAGGTAAGAGTTAATAAGCAGTATTTTTTTCACAAATGACTTGAAATCGAGTATTCGTGAGTATTCGTGAGTGTGGGAGGCCTAAGAGTGTTAATAGCCAAAGTGTGATTTTTAGAATCATACTTGGATGGACCAGGTTATGTTTGACTGGCAAATCCTATTTCGCTTATTTCGAACGGAGTGTAGCACATATCTCGCCTTCAGGCCATTTTACGTGTATCATAAAAAAAAATCTTTATGTAAAGACAAAATATTCGGCGGATCTCTGGCGACTAAAACTGTATTATGTTAATAATAATATTAACATCCTTAAGCCTCCCACACTCACGGAATACTCGATGTCAGGTTATTTGTGAAAAAATACGACTTAGTAATTATTACCTAAAAACGGTTTTTTTTCAA
>LUGF01053216.1:205306-223019 GCA_001625245.1 Calycopis cecrops
GGAAGGAGAAGAAATTTTCATCGTATGGAACGGTTATATCCACCAAGAACACCCTCGACTGAACCGGTCCAGCAGCATTTATTATTATTATTATTATTATTATTCACATAGTTTTTTCATAATCAAATTAAAAAAAAAATGTTAGCTCACAAAACACTGCTCAAATACTTTTTTCATAAGCAAATTTAAAAAAAAAATGTGTGCTCACAGTACACAGCTCAATAAAGCATTTTTCAAATACGTTTTAATATTCAAAACACTTCATTTAAGATAAAATGCAGCTCAATATATATAAATAGTTTACCAAATTTTGAAAAAAATGCAGGACGTAATGTTGTCACTCAAACAATTATTAGGTCGCTCAAATATTATGAAGTTTCTCATTTTGTATTTTAAGCTGCTCAAATTGATGTTTGTAAGTTGCTGTTTTATTGATTTCTCGTCGCTCGCAGTCAGTCGCTCACTTAGTAATTATGTACGCTTATTTCCGTAGACAGAGAATCTGTCTACGCTTATTTTATTATCTTTGACACCTCAAATTTTAATTTACAGTCACTCGTTTAAATACTATCCATAAATAAATAAGTAATCTAAGTCAGAAATTAAGATAACGTATTATAACAGAAGTTAATAAATGTGTTTGAAAATGTATTTTAAATGGGACAGGGTATTCCGGCGTCTTTTATAACATAGGCACCCTTTGACTTTAAAAAGGGAATTTAAAATTTCCAGTGCAACAGAGAGAAAATATTATGTGACATATTCCATTCCGTCGAAATGTAGTTCCTTTTATAGTAGGTGACATGAGAGGTACGAACTTTAACATTTTGATAGATGTGAAGTAGAAAAGTTAGGAATGGTACAAATAAAAATATTACCTTACATTTCATACTCTTTCTACATGTTTTGCATCAATTTTTTTTCAAAATTGCCTCATTGACTTAATAGTAGAGCATTTAACTAACTGCATTAATTTGTAATAAAAATTATAATTATGTTATTTCATATTGAAATTAATCTATATCATTCGAAATGTTATACTTTCTGCTTTCAATACTTTTTATTTGATGGCATAACAAACATACATACTAATATACTACTATGAAATGCAACGTAAAAGTAGCCGAATATTTAGTTGTTCCAGTTAATTCAGAAAGTTATTATTGTATATTGCATTGAGGTGTTATTTGGGTGTTTTTTAATTTGAATAGCCTCATGCATAATTTTTGGACAGATTCGATGTTTTTTAATGAGGAATTGGGCTTTATCAATTCTATTATAATGACAAAGGTGTAATCACAGACTGTAGATTTTATAATGTGACGGTGATTAATATTAGCTATATATTTTTAGCGCTTGTGTTCTAAAACTGTAGGGGACGAGCAAAGGAGAGTTACAAATCTGTTTATCTATACGTATAATTAAACAGTAAAGTCCGTGTGTCTTTACATTGAATATATTTACGAAAAAAATATTAGGGGCGACCTTAAAATAGTATTAGGACACTTAGACTACACTTAGAAACATTGAAAACAATGTTTTTAAATTTTTTTGTCTGTCTGTTTATCTTTTTGTCCAGGCTAATCTCCGAATCTACTAAACGAATTACAATAATACTTTTGTGGTGTATAATAAGCCTGGACAATATCAAAAACACTTTTTACTGCGGTGAATCACTCATTCCTACGGGGAATCGGAATTTCGGCACACTGCAAGCAAACAATAACGAATCGCTTTGATTATAGTATGACATCGCTACGCGAACGAAGTCGCACGCACCAACTAGTTAGTTATATAAATGTCTATAGGTGTCGGTAATCATAAAAATACTCTGATTTCTCCTTTTCCTCCTTATAGAAATATATTTCGGTTTATTATATTATACAGCTTGGTGACAGACAGAGGGACAGATGGACAGACAAAATCCTGTAGGTACAAAATCCCAAAAAAGGTCTAATAGTTTCTATAAGTACGGTTTCTTAATCTTCAATAGTTAAACTACAACTATTTTAACGCATAGAACGGTGTAATAAACAAAAGTGTAAATTTTCAATTGCAATTTTAAATAACATCCTTTAACTTTCTGACAAGTCAAAGTATTCATTTGTTACGTTTGAGAATTAATTGTACAAGTTCATTTTGTAGCAACATTGTTTTATTGCTTGCAAATATAATTAACTTAACAATTTCATTCTACAATACTACTTGTTACCTCCATATCTACGTGTATTACGAAATAAAATTTTGATAAATTACTTACAGCATATTAGGTACCTATGTAGATAAAGTTTACTAACTATTGCGTACGATTAATTCTGAAATCTGATCATGACTTTCAGAAAACCAATGCAATTAAGGCATCTACTAGTCCGTTTTATCAGTAACATGATAACTAATTTACATACCTCTATTTCAGTAGAAATTCGTAAATATTGCACGTACCTATATAATATCAATCATTTCACGCATGAAGTTAAAGATTCGACTAAGCCTGGTACTGCGACTATCTTCTCTGTCTTGCTATATCTATATGTCCTTCTATCTATCTAATAGTAAAAATTGCAATTTAGCTAAAGTATGTATTATTTTAAATTTGTTGTAAAAGTATTTTAACTTAACTTCATTGTAAAAGTAAACCTAACATATTATTATACCGGCAAAGAGAAAATATGTTGATAAGGCCAATATACAGCGGCAGACGTCACACAAAATGCAGGAAGTTTCTGCTGCAAAAACTGACGACTGGCCAGTGAGCGTCACGTGTTTGTTTTAGCCGCTTGTTATAATTAGTAAAGTGTGTACGTGAAAACTATGAGATTCAGTTATTTAGCTCGAATTACATGTCTTGTGAATAAATTTCATAATGATCTTTTAACGTGGCATCAATCGTATATAGACCTTACAATATCTTAATTATTTCTTTTTGGTACTAATTACTATTTAACGCAACGCGGCGCTAGAAGTATGTAACACTAAATACCAGTTATTGTTAAGACTAACTTTTGCAGTTTTTTTTAATTTTAAGACTGCTTCTTTTGTATACCTCTAAAATACTTCATTTTTATTGGATATCAAGTGTATAGCTGTATGTATAGTTAGTGTAATATACAAACGGTGCTGCGTGTTTCTTTTCTTATGTCTATATTTTATGTTTCTTTATGTGCAGTGTTATGGTTATTTAATACAGTAAACGAAGAAAAGAAATTCATTAGGCAAGGTGTATTATGATTCAAAGTAGTAATTTTCTTTTCACGCTATAACGCTTAGTATGACATCATTTACACGCGAGACATAACCCAAATTCTAACAATTTCCACGTTTTGTGTTTTATTCATTTAGGATATATAATTTATTCAAATAAACCATGTAAGTCGAACAAATGAAATTTCTCATGCAGAGTTTCTAGCTGAAACTTATTTTGGAATAATTAATAAACTAAAAGCGAGGTCATATGAGGTTATTTCTAAACTTTATAAGCTCAGAAGGGTGATCCTTTTTATTTTGGCAACTAAGTGGCAACTGTCAAACATATTAATAATATCCCTGATAGTGGATATACATACGTTAAAGGACCACAGTAGTACCCATGTATGTAGCCGTATAAAAATATAATGATATGATTGTTGAGCTATTTAGATATTTTGTAAGTTGAAAGGCAGGTGAGGGCGTGGACCTTCTGATAAATCATTAAATACAATGGACAGATTTTCTTGCTGCCAGCGTCAGCGCCAGAAGTAATTTTACTATCACTTACTAACATTGAAGTGGGCAACCTTTCTACCTAATATTATAGTGAGAGGTTTAGTTAAGTTAGCTAAGGTAATCCGACTAATTAAACGTTACATGTGGGATTTTAGGTTCAGTATCTACTTATCTTAAGTAATACGTGAAAAATCGATAAGATACCATTAATCTCGATCAATATAATACTTTAACCTATTACAATTTAAATTTAAAGTTTAAAACGCAGACAAAGCAGTTAATCTTTAAATTACAAACTTGGTAATGAAATTGAGTTAATACGTTTTGTGTTTTATTACTAATTCGTTAGAGTGGAGTTTTAATTTCCATTAGTGGATTCGGAGACCATTTTAGCCGACACGCCTTTTGTAGCCTTCATTGAAGTAAATCAAACAATCAACAAAGAGAAAGATCAGCTATCTTTCTCTAGTCGATCGATTTACATGATATTGTTAATAAAATCTATAGGAAAATTACAGTCGTATCTAGATTGAGATGGCAAAATCATGCTGCATGGTATGCAAATGCATTTACAGTCAGATAATTGATTCACCATAATGTGTTCTACAGTTTATAAGAGTTCTGCATTGCTTAACAATCTCTAAGAATAGAAAAATTGCAAATAATTTTATATTTTTAAAATTAACAATCGAATTGGCCCTAAAAATTTAAATATTCTAGTGTCATCTCTTTCACTACTACACTTACGCAAGCCATTTTCCTTTCAGACCAAGGTCTAAATATAAAAACAGTAGTAGTACCTATTGCATTGTAAAAAAAACCTCGTGCTTTGAACAATATGGCTAGCCAATATTTTGTTTCAGTATTTTTGATATCGATCCATAAAAGTGATACAAAAGAATGTGACCAAGTTCGTTTCGAAAGTAACTCTGATACAGAGCATTTTTCGAAACGCAGACACAATTTAACAAAATACAAACAGTACAAAGTAGAAAAACATAATATCTTTCTTTAAAATTCAACTCGAATGTCTTTAATTTTATTCACATTAATTATTTGAAATATAATTTGATATTCAGTAAAATGCAAAGTAAAGTCCTATGCTATAGTATTAGATTCAGTGTTTTTGCGTGAAGGAATAAGAAACAAACAAAAATACAAACTTTCTCATTTGTAATGTTAGTAGGATAAGTAATATTAGTATTATATTTTTGAGATAAATGCAAATTCAGTAGGTTTTTGGAGCTTGGTCTGAAATTATGACTGTATGAAAGCAACTCATACATATTTTTATGTAAACACTTTGTCATTCTTTGAATGATACACACTGTACTGTGACCTGCTGTAAACGGAAATTGTGAATAATGCTTATTATGCCAAAAAAATATTTAAAATGTTTATTTTTCAAATAGTTATCATTTTTTAAATTTATTTATTAATAGTTAAAAACAAAAACACAAATCATTCATTTCGGGTCAGGTGATTATCTTATCCTTAACATGTTGTTCGTTACGATTTAAATAAAACAACAAAAAGTAAAAAGTTGTAAGCAGCATCACCAATATAGAGTGAAAGCTATTTCCAAGCTCGTTAGATTCTAAACCATGCAGCGGTAGGAAACGATCTTTTGCATCTGCTTCCTCGAAATAGGTACTTTGTAAAACGTCCAAAAATATTATTTGGAAATTGTATTCATGCTTTGAATTTTTAGCTACGTAATTCCATATTTAGATTCTTTATTTTTTGATCACATATTATTCACGATTTATTCTGCGGGTAATACAGATTTGATGCATCAGAAAGTTGTTTTGAAAATGCACATTTATTTTATATCTAATATTGTATTAACTTTTTATTAACAACTTTTACATATTATAATATCTAATGTTATATAATGTAGCAGTAAACTAAATATATAATAATATAAACTATATATATATATATAATGTCTGAAATATTTACCGGCGTTGTAAGCGTATAATACTACAAAAATAAAATTTTATCTCTTATTTGTAGGAGGTGTAACGACTTTTCAAGTAACACTGTTGTCACTGTAATATGACTACTTATTATCACTGTAACACTGATATAATGCACCCGAACGAGTCAAAATGTTATAAATTTAAATAATATGAATATATCTTTTTTAATATTTATCAAATTTGGGCCGAGTACTTAGCAAAGGTTATAAAGCTATCAACGACGGAATGGATTCGTCGTGGCGAAGCAAGGAGATAAGGGTCGCATCATTATTTAAAGCCCAAATTTGATGGATGAATACATTTTTCTTATTGTCTTATATTATATTTAAATAAGCAAATCTTTTTTAAAATCTTTTATTTAACTTGCATTATTAGCTTGTAAACTTGTAAGTAAATCTTGCAAGCTGAATTTAACCTACTTTCTAATAATCGATTGATTTAAAATTCGGTATACTTTTGTAACTTGCATGAAAATGCATTAATATTGCATAATATAATATTATGATGATAAAAAATTTGCTGCTCTGATGATGGAGATGGGATGGAGCCATGGGAACTCTGCAATGAAATATCACAATCACAGTCAAAGTTGTTTTCTTTCAAATTGCTTTGACAAGACCTTTAAACTTATATGACATTTACTATAATTGTAATTAAATAATTTGCTATGTAATAAAATCTCGGCCTCACATCGTGTTTAGGTTTTTTTAATTGTTTTGACAAAGACATTGCGCCTAGATGTCATGTCCATTGTTAAATATTTATCATAGTGGTCACGGTAGAGCTGTGTACCCTAAGAAGTTACCCTGCACATTGGGCAACACTAATTTAATCACTTAGACTTCTCTTTTATATTTTTTCTTACCTCTCTTACAAGAAAAGGTCAGAAAATGGAATGGGATGAGAACTTTATCTCGGACATGAAGCATAGCCGATCATGGTAAGGGACCGTCTAATGGCAGACATATATCCAATAAAATAATGAAAAACATGATATTTTAATTTGTGTAATAGTTTAAAAAATAATTTCTAATATAGCCCTCAATCCAAGAGCCTTATTATACATATGTACTGCTTTTATCTCATCCACGTCCACGTCGATTTTCTATCCTGAATTTGTAGATTTTTAAAAAATGTTGAGATAATTAAAAATAAAATAATTGTAAAATAGAGATAGTCCATGGAGGTGGGAGTAGGAGGAAGAGGATAATAGAGAGAGGCGTCGTTAGTCATAAACATGGGTCCGATTTCTCGTTTGCCAACTTATACTATAAAAAAGAGATGGGAAAGAAGAGGATCATCCCATTTATAAAACATCTTCATCGCCAGCTTTGAGAACGTCTATCGTTACACACGTACCGTTAGCAATCTACATTGTTCAGCTCCAATCTCAGTTCATTGTCAGTAATTTGTGTGATGAACCGGTTACGTATCCGCCTTTTATTCAATTTGCCTCATGATATAATAATGGCACAATGAAAAAGCTCGTCCGCCTGATCGCATCGTTCGCTTTGCAGTGTTGAATGGCGTTTGAATGAGAACGTTACGTTCGTCTCATTGAAAGGTCGAACAATACGTGATTGTTAACTTTGACCTACGTTTTGTCCTTCTTTATTCACACTACTTTTGATCGTGTCGTTAAAACTCGACTTTTTTTTGTCATTGTTGCTTAAACATTGGTGTAAAAATAGGACAATGATTAACATATTATTATTTATGCCTCTGGATCAATAAAATAGTAGGTTTATGTGAAATTTTCGGGACCCAAACCAGAAAAGTAAATCCACCTGTTACGGAAATATAAAGGTAATCTGGTGACGTAGAATTATGAATCTTGGCAAGGAGTAATTTATACTTCTAAGTAATTTATGTTATCCGTTACACTTATATCAATATTCTTATCAATCTTAGTAATTTGCAGTTATTTCATAATTAAATCAACAGTCCCTGCAAATCTATATTTGTAGTTTTATACGTTGTCATGCTCATAGTCCATATCGATCCTAAACCCTAGGTGTGGGAGTCCGACTCGCTCCGGACCAGTCTTTTTAATAAGCGTTGGCATAATCAACATGTGATTTCGCAAGTTTTGATGCCTAACAATAGGCGATTAATCTATGGATATTAACGGCATTTTTGTTCGCCGGGTTTAGGTTTTAGGCTAGCTAAATGGGATATTTATAAATGAGGTGTTTTTGAACGAATATTAATTAATATTTGAAGCTAATTTTATGTTGACTATTTTAAATATAATACATATAATATAACAAACAGTATACTTTTTTACAGAAATTTAAAATGCGGTTACGATAACTGATTGTGAGTTAGATACTATGTTAAAAATTGTACACAAGAAGCTAGAATTCAATCTAACTGAATCCGATCTAAAAAATCACACTATCAAACTTATTGAATGATTAAATTTCGAAATAATATACACATAATGAACAATAGTATCTTGTTGTTTACTATAATCCAAATTTGCAATTTAATACTTAAATTTTTCACGACTTTTATTTTTCTATACTATTAATAAAATGTATAATAATATTTATTATTAAAATAACAGAATGTTCAATTGATTATGGCAGCATATCATCAATATTCCTCAAAATAGAATTGATTACTTAACTCTATATGTATATACTTTCCTCGTGCTTTATCAAATCTAAATCGAATGAAAATAAAATTCCTTTTTGATATCTAATACAATATGTAACGACTCCAGACGTCTAAAAGGAAAACAAAGTGCTATTTCTAATCATTTATTAACAGAAATCTCACTCACTTTGGTTGTGCTTATTTCCCGATAAAGAGCGGGCAATTAACTAATAAATAACTTCACTGAAGTTCGTTTTCTTACTTAGTAACTATTATTGTGTTGTTATTTTATTTGTACAGTTTATATGAATAAAGCAAACAATATTATAATGAAAACATATGTTAATAAAATGTAGATAAAAATGTGAATTACTTATTACTACTAACTATTGGGATAATACATTTTTATCTTCAACAGTGATGAAGATATAATAGTGATATATAATGATATAATAATTACCTTTTTCAGTGATTAGTGTCGTTTGTATGATAAATCCTGACTAGAAATCCCTTAATAATTATATTAGCTACAGGTTAATTTTACTATAGTTTATTAAAATACATCTAATGATTTTAAAAGAAGGTAAAATACCAAGCTTATACTTGATCTTAATGCACGTAATGTTACAAGAAGATAAACCTTTGTAGCGTCTACATTTACGAAGTTTATTTAGTGAAAATAATGTTTAAAGTAAGCGATGTCACACCCAATAAGCAGGTGACATTGCCTGGCGTACGAAATTTCAATTTAGCTAATGGAAGGTAAGCGCGACAATATGACTCGAGCAACATTTAATGATGGCACTAATGCTTTAACTAAATAAAAATTGCTATTTAAAAACGAATCAAACTAGGACGGTAGTGACATAAAACAGTTAATTTAGAAAGAGGTAGTGCCCCACTACACGCTTGCATGCAGCCGAATTGGGCCGGCACGACCGGGGAGATACCTCTCGCTTACCTAAACGTGACCGGCATAAAGTGACAGCCGCGCTGTCGTTTTTCGTGCGGTGTGTAAGTAGCCGTTGGCCCATGGAGACAGGAGGAGAAAGGAGGGCAGCGTATCTACATAGCCTCTATACGGATGTCTAAGGTCGGTAAACAGGAAAATGACACCTGCTGCTCGTTTGCCATCCTATACCATAAAAAAAACAATCAAAAACAGGAGTATCTGGTAGAAATTATTTTTTTCTGTAACTGATCCATTTCTAAACATAGGATCTTTTAATAAACGAAAAGGTACATTTATTTTACCACCGCCACTTTTATTTAATGTATTTTCTCCTGCTTGCTATAACAAATTCTACAGCAGACAAAAAGTTTGCAAATGATCTCTGTACGTATAGTATGTTCCGGTCCACCTGTTACCTGTTTTTCTAAGATTATCTCTTATGTCACTTCAGCGAGCATATTATGTTTTTCATGATACCAGCTACTTTATACTTTTAAACCTTTTTTAGAGTTCCTTGCCTCAAAAGGTAAAAACCGAACTCTTATAGGATGATTTTGTTGCCCGTATATGTATGTCTCTCAAAAGATTTTCTTAAGTAGGTACGCCTGGAACTATCAAGCTGAAATTCATGATTCATCCTTTTCTAAGATCTGAACCTGAACTTTGAAGTCAATGTTATCAAAAGATACAGTCGATTTACTTTGTATAAGATCAGACGGAGTACGATATATAAACTATATCGTACTCCCCGTTGGCCAAGAATCAGGATATTTGACAAGAAGTAGGTATAAACTTACAACACAGATACAGGAATAAATTCGATAGCTCGTAAATTATAATTAAATCATTGAAAAAAAAACGTAACCGTGCCGTAATAGAGAGCATTTTCCATGTTAAAATGATTATCACGTGTTTTTCGACGTAAAATATCTTTCTTTTTGAAGAAAGCTATTTTATATCGAAAAAAAAAATTCTAATTCAAATAGGTAAGTATGATGGATTAGTATTTCACCTTCACTATTTTGCATTCCGTAGTGCTTCCTTTTTAGGTAATATTGTGATATAAATAGATTTAAAAATATATAAAATTTATAATGAAAACAAAACAAAATTCTAATCAAAAATAAGAAGGTAGTAATTAAAATTAAATCCCATTAAAGCGCTTTCAGAACCTCAGGTAATATTACAGTTAATTATGAATCATACAATATCATACTTGGGAGCAAAGTGAGATAATTTACAATCCGCTTTCATGTATTACGATCTTAATGCGATCTGTATAGGCTTATTCTGCTGTATGTGCTTCCCGGCTACAATAGACAGTAAGTTGGTACGATCTTGACACTTATTAACGATAAATAAATAATAATGAAACTTTTTCATCGATCCCGTATTTACATGTTATGTACGTTTTGGTTAAGCTGTAATACTACACATATACATTGGTAACATATATAATGACAACATATTCTCCAATAATGACAAAACTATGTCTGTGGGGCAGCTATTATGTAAATAAAATTCAAAGAGTCTTATGATATATGCAACACAATTTTTACTATTGGTAAATTAAAAGTTATCTAAGTGTTTATGTATTATATACACTTGCGATAACTTTTAATATAATATAATATAAATTCTTAAAATGTTTTTAAATTAAAAGAGTAAAAAGAGAAAATGTTCCAAGCAGGAATACTTGGAGGAGTATAAACCATATTTTTACCTGCTCCAGTCTTCTACTGAACCCATTTTACAGAAATTACTAATTTATTTCACATATTTCATGTTAACGATGTTAATTACAATACATGCTCGACAATACCAATCAATCGACCTTGTTAGCTTTGCAATTATTAGTAAATGGCTTAATTATTGATTGTATTACACACAACCGTAACTAGTAACCGATGTCACAAATAATCAAGTTTCGGTGACATTTATGATGTCTTGTTCTGGATTGTATACTTTGATCAAATATAGAACAATATAGTTAATTAAGTTATATATTAGATCAAAGAATGTATGTAATAAATTGCTTTATATATTACTAGATTTTCCCGCGGTTTCTCTCAGCAACGAAACCATTCATTTTTTTAGATAAACTTTATCTATATATGTATATAGAGATTAGTTTTTATATTATGTTAGTTAACAATCTACATTAGTGCATTCAAAACCTTTTCAGTGTTTTTCTGCGTAAAAGAGTAACATGTATAGATATACATCTACATTTACAACTTTCTCATGTATAAGTAGACTATTAGGTATCCTGAAAAGTTCAGAGCTGTGAAACCGAATTTTAGTCTTCACATTCTGGTCTGGCATGAGGAACTTCATATTGTTAATTATTCTAGTAATTATTTTTTATTATCCACCTGTTTTTAATTAATGCAAGAACTTTTCTCATTACGCATTTAATGAAGACGTTATCTGTTTTTTTTTTACAATCGAGAGAAGATGTAAAAATCTCTAAAAAATGTTAATTATTTAGATAAGTAAGAATAGACACCGCCTCCGGTGTGTATTCATCTAAATTCTAACAATATGCCGAGGTTTCGTGCCAACGGAAGGTACGAGTTTTACAACGTAGGTACACTTATTATGTTGACAAACTTGTATTTTCGGGTGCCTGCACATATTTCGCATTAAACTAACTACGCATAAAATTTTGTAACGGTTTTTTTGCGTGATATAATTATAATTTAACAGTTTTTAGTATTTTTTGTTATAGTAGCAACGGAAATAAATCGTGCACGAAAATGTCAACTGACTAGCTATCAGTTCGTGAGATCAGCCTGGTAACAGACAGACCGTGGAGTCTTAACAAAATAAATATAGCACATATTAATGTCTATGTAATGCGAGTGACGATTACAATGATTTAGTACATATATACCTATTTTTTCAAAATACGACTTTTGTGGTCAATTTCAGATAAAACCCGTTGTAGAATTTCTTATTATAACTGTCGTCCTAATATATTACAAAATATGACAATTTTACCAGTCCAGACACCTGAATGCAATATTGCATGGAACATTTTCTAAACAAAGAAATTATACGTAAAATATGTAGGAAACAGAGGTAGTGAAAAGGTTTCCCGGATTTACGACACTACTTTTTGGTGCCGTTTTCGCGGAATTATTTCTGTGGGCGTACAAAATGTATGAATAACAAAAACTAAATTTAGCTGAAACTTCAACATCCGAATAAAAAATTCTCATCCTAGGAGCAAAACAGTATTCCGAGTTTGAGAACATGTGAAGGGATTATAATAAAAAGTTTCGTGTTCCAAAAACTACATTTGATATTCAAAGTTAAACAATCCTTTTACTTTTGAAAAATGAAAAAGTTGGGTTCTCATCTCTTTTTTTTATTTAAATTTAATTATAATATAATAATCAAGATGCATTGCACCTAGATTGGGTATATAAGACCAATGAGATACTTTGCGCTCAAACACCACACAGCCGTGAAGTAACAGCTATGCTGTCGTGCTTCCTACGTTTTATAAGTGTTCGATGGTTGATTAAAGGGGAGGAAGGGAGTATGCCAAATCATTTACATTACCATTCATCATTATGCTATTTAACTACTAGCTGCCCAACAGACGTTGTATTGTCATGATTGGAAACAATGTTGTCATGGTAACTGGTAACAATATTATGACCAAATTGTTAATCCGTTACTTTAGCGTACAATATTGTACATTGGAGATATCAACTGCGGCGCCATCTGCCGAGCTGATTTGTGAATCTACACCATTCTAAAATCCCGAAACAACAAACAAAAAAAATTGTTAAAATCGCTCCAGTCGTTGAAGAGAAGTTCAGTGACATACATACGTAAGTAACATATAATAGGTATATAAGGCATTACACAAGGTTGATAAAAGCGAGAGACTAAATTAAACCACATATTATATTATAAGTGCCTACAATTAATCCGAAACTATTAAAAAAGTTTACGACAAGTACACGAAAATACTTTTTCAGACAAGTTAAATAGCGAAAAAATGTGATTATGCTTTGTACCGAATCGTATAGTGAACGGCAACCTCATACGGGTTGAATGACCCCGACAGGCCCACACTTGTTATCAGTTGAAAGTACAGCAGGAAGTGAGAAAAAATCTTAAAAATTCCTGTAGTTAAACTATTGCTCCAATTGATTTGATTTTTGTTGTGTAGCCAGGAAATTATACACTAAATATGTTTAATTTTATGAACCTTGTATATAAGTGAGCAAGCATAGTTCATAAAAAACCGGCCATTATTCTTATATAAAGAATGAAAATCAATTCCTATTATAGATCATTTCTCATTTAAGAGTTTTCTGAGAAAAAGTCTTTGGTGTCAATTAATTACGAAAATATTATATTGACATACTTCTTTCGTTTAAACTACTGTGAGTGTGTATTTCTCTAGATTATGTTATAAAGTTGATTTTTGTCTAAGTGAAGAATGGAACTAAAGGAACTACAAAAAATCAGTTAAGGTCTGATTTTGAAAAGCTCCAGCCATATATGTGCAAAAAAATAAAGAGCAGAAAATAAAAAAATAATATGAAAAGTTCAAACAAATTGATGACGATAAAATTTTAAATTTTAAAAAGTTTTCAATGGTTTCGAAATTGCTGAATAAAAAGCAACTTAAGAATTTACATAAGATAAAACCAGTGATAATTTCGTAAAATTATGATGATGATCTAAAATTGGATTTAACATTCTGTAAATACTACCCATTGGTTTGTTAGCTGCTATGAGAATTACGTGACAGCTAGGCGGAGCCAATTAACAACTCCGACATTAAAATCAATCCTGGATGGAGGAAACATTAGGTAACAAAAGTAATACAGTTGATGTATTGCAACCGGATCGGACTGGCACGATCGGGATCGTGCCTCTCGCTCATATATCATGGAGAATTGACTACAATACTGTGGTGTAGCGTTCGGTTCAAGAGTTTCTATTATCATGTGGTAGGAAAGGAGTAAGCAATACAATATTTATAGATTTTATGTGCGTCAGTACCTATCACGAGACTGCATCTGCTTTTTTGTAAGCCTACTAAATAAATAAAGAACATCTACGACTGAATCGATGGATGTCAAAAGTTTGAAGATATGGAGGCGAAACGGAAAGCAATACATATATAAGGTATGTATACACGATATGATTTAGTGCTTAGCAAGCGTCTGTTAAAGCCATAGACCAATAAACGTTAAGTAAGGTGAAAGCCTTGTTTAATAATAATGGCGCTATAGTAATCAACATAAATCAAAATTAAACAAAATTACTATCGAGATTTTTTTGTCAAACAATATAATCTCAAATCGAAATATTCTTCCGGAAAAATTGGCGCTGTCTGACACTGAATAGAGGTGTAAAGAGACCTTTGCTCAGTTGTGGGACACACCAGGCTAACAACAACAACTACTTATATAAAAGACAAACTGTGCAAACAGTTTTACGGAACACTACACAAAACAAAATTGTAAAAAGAATGTTTTTGATAATAATAAATAAATAATAAATAATAATAAATAAAAACGTCCATGGCATATTTTATTTTTTTGCTATCCTCGTTACTACCAACCAGCAAAAAGTAATTGAAAGGTGTATTAAATTGTTATTAAAAGTTGTTTGAAAAAAATAATAATTGTATTGTAGTTTAATCTTTAATTCAAAAAAATACAATGAAGTAACAATAGCAAAGATATTATTCTTAATATCAACAGATGGGATATTCTTTTATAATGGTGAATTAAATGTGTTTTCACATATTTATTATTTTCGCTATTAGGTACCTACCTACTATATGAAAAAGTGTATCAAAAATAGGACAGGGCATAAATTATACTACATTCGTATAGGTACTTTATTTCTGACAAAAATGAGATATAGCACCGGATTAAATTTTATATAAAACTAAAACCAATAAGTACACACAATAAAGTATAAAATAATTATAACTATTGTTATTATTATATTTTTTAATTATATTTATACTAAATTTTAATTAAATAACCTAATAGTTCATAAAATGCTTTCGTGCTAACTGTTTTACGTTATCTTTATAGCCGTAATATCTATTGAATAACCACACCTCGTTAACCGCGGCTTGAAGGCCTTGTAATAACTATGTTCGGGTATGAGCTACCGAAAATTACTGTATAAAATATGAAACAAACATGCATAACAAGAATTAAATAAAAACATTTACACAACTGTATATTTACTACACTATTTATTATATATTATATATTCTATTATATACGTAATATAAAAATAAAACAAGTATTATAAAAACAAAACTATATTACACAATTTATTTAATTATTAATTGAATATTTTTAATAAATGAATACCTAAATATAAACAAGGGAACGAAAATTTCTTCATCTCATCTTTGGAGCGTAGTATATTATATACAAAAGTAATAATAGATTTATGGATACCCATACTTTCCATACACGAACAGAATCCATTAGGAGCAGAAGAGTCACCGTGACTCAACATAAATAACAAAGACCTAATATTTACGATCATTCATCTCGTGTCACTGTCGTGACAGATTGCTCTTAATAGATAAAACTTTACCTACCTAAACACATCACCAACTCCCTTTAAAGTTCCGCTGATAAAGTTTATGCCATATCCAACGCTGTTGTTACAAAGGGAATGAATCAATTTGATATTTTGACAAACGAAAACGTGGTAGATTGACGCGTCGCGCAACACGAGTTATTCCCGATCCAAACGTTCAAAACTGCGGGGTACAAAGTAGACACGAGTTGGTACACATTTACGCATGCGTCTTTCACTTGCCTATAACCGCAATTTTTCTCATTGCCTCTTCCGACTAAATTACAAAAACCGCAATTGGAGGTAACGCTTAGGGATTTCCAAGTAATATAATCATACGACATGAATGCATAAAAATCCGCCGAGGCCAAAAATTCCCCGGGTCCATTGATTTAAAAATTAACATAAAACTTATTAGACTTTTTGCGCCCCAAAAGCAAATTTGGTGGGTGGTTTGGGGATGTGTCAGACTTACCACCCACTTGATCTGCACACTTCTTAAGTGACAGAGATTCAAGTCGGAACTGATAGATTTTGATTTATAAAATCGTTCGCCAGAGTAGCGTTCTGCGTAAATCAACTCTGTTTTATACGAATTCTTTTTTCTGCACAAAATGAATGAAAATGAAAATTCTTTATAAAAAACTTTTTATAAAGGATTTTTATAGGTAATCCTTTATATATGCTTTAATATTTAATATGAAAGCTTAGTATAAAAATATTTTGTTTCTTACACGCATCAACTTAAAATATACGGCAAGTAATTAAATAATTTTAATAAAAAAAATATAGTATAAATTTAATATTTGCTTTTCAATTTAATATTATATTATTAAAAAAATATATTAGAAATTGTAGTTTATTGTAGTTTCTTACATATAGGGTTTGTCCGAAATAAAGATTTATTATTTATTATTATTATTATTATATTATGTGTAGTTTATTTTCTACAAAATGAGTGCATACACCCAAAAATTTAGTTTTTCTTGATTAAATGCATCGAACAAATATTGTATAAGTGAGTTCTGCTAACTTATGCGGTTTTTCAACGTAAGATATAAAGTAATAAATCTCGTTTAGGTCCATAATAGCCATCTTATTGCTCTATTTTACTGTTGAAGTGAGTAACACTTATTCCGACAATCCATATTGCTAATAAAATATGGCATAATTGGTTTACAATGAGGTTTTCTGTAAATGTTTGGCAATAGAAGTGTTGAAATGAAGTCGGGCAATCGCAACTATGGGTATAATATCAAGTGATGCACCTGTAAAAACAATCAGTAACGCATAAATTAAATAGATGGTATTTCTAAGTCTAAAGTATCCATTTAGTATTCCTAACTGACTTAAAAAAGAAGGTTAATTATTCGTTGGGATCAAAGTGTATGTTTGCTGATTATTCGAAGATGCGTGGACCGATTTGGAAACGAAATTACAAAGGGTTGTAATCTTGAGGTAGTTCAGTGTTCACCAAATCACGATCCATACATATTTATTCATTTAATTTTAATGGTTTTCTAACTAATCATGTATGGAGTTTAAGTTCTTTTCCAAATCTCAATATTATAGGTATATTTAATGCAATTTCTGCATTGCAACCTCATCAGATTAGTTTGTTGTCAGTGTCATCTTATCGAGAGGTAAGGTACCTCTTTACTTTCATGACAGTCAAATTTGGACACAATGCATGACACTACCTCAAAAGTGCTATTAATATAACGACAGTCTCATATATATTATGAAAATGCTCTCAGATATTATGTGTGCATGTTGCTCAACTTTTATGACCAACTAGCTTTTGCCCGCGGCTTCGCTCGCGTTAAAAAATACTATTGATTAGGTATAGTTTTTGCGGCTTTACTTTTGTTTAGCATGTCTAAAAAATTTG
>LUGF01053216.1:223222-235398 GCA_001625245.1 Calycopis cecrops
ACGTAACAACTCATTTTTAATAAGTAGATTAAAAATAAAGTTTTATGTTTCTAACTTAAAAAAGGATGGTCTTCCAAACTAATTTGAAACCCCTATTTCACCCCCTTAGGGATTGAATTTCTAAAAATCCTTTTTTAGTGGATGCCTACGTCATAACGTCTACCTGAATGCCAAATTTCAGCCCAATCCGTTTGTTTAATAATAAGGGCTTTCATATAAACTTGCAACCCCTGTTTACCCCCTGAAGGGTAAAATTTCCAAAAATGCTTCAAACTGTTTCTACTCATTTTTAATAAGTAGCTTAAAAATAAAGTTTCATGTTTCTAACCTAAAAAGGGACGGTCTTCCATAAAAACTTTAAACCCCTATTTTACCCCCTTAGGGGTTGCATTTCTAAAAATCCTTTCTTAGCGGATGCCTACGTCATAACATCTACGTGAATGCCAAATTTCAGCCCAATCCGTCGGTTTAATAATAAGGGCTTTCCTATAAATTTGCAACCCCTATTTCACCCCCTCAGGGGTGAAATTAAAAAAAATGCTTAAACACGTACCTACTGATATTTAATAAGTAGCTTAAAAATAAAGTATCATGTTTCTAACTTAAAAAGGGACGGTATTCCATACAAACTTTAAACCCCTATTTCACCCCCTTAGGGGTTGCATTTCTAAAAGTCTTTTCTTAGTGGATGCCTACGTCATAACATCTACTTAAATGCCAAATCTCAGCCCAATCCGTCGGTTTAATAATAAGGGCTTTCATATAAACTTGCAACCCCTGTTTTACCCCCTTAAGGGTAGAATTTCCAAAAACACTTAAACACGTTTTTAGTCATTTTTAATAAGTAGCTTAAAAACAAAGTTTCATGTTTCTAACTTGAAAGGGGACGGTTTTTCATACAAATTTTAAACCCTTATTTCACCCCTTTAGGGGTTGAATTTCTAAAAATCCTTTCTTAGCGGATGCCTACGTCGTAACATCTACTTGGATGCCAAATGTCAGCTTGATCCGTCCAGTGGTTTGGGCTGTGCGTTGATAGCTAGCTATGTCACGTTTGAGTTTTATATATTAAAGAAGATAATTGACTCTTGTATTTTTAGTGGTTACGAAAATTGAAGCTAACCTCACATAACATGACTAACGATCTGATAAGACATTTTCATAACTATCTCTCGCTGTGGGTAGTCGGACTCACAAGCCGCACGAAACGTGTTACGTGACCGTTTTCGTTGTTAAATGTGGACCGTTTGCGATGTTGCCATTCCACGTATATCGCAAAATATTTTCTTGAGATAAATGTGGTCTCAATTTTATAACATTTCACTTCCGAGCATAGTAATAGGTCTATATATTTTCTATACCTTTATTTATGTCATTCATGTATATGTAAATATCCTTTTTTTTATTTAAAATAATGTTTAAACCACTTATTATGTCGACTATCTGTTATTTTTGATGAAAACGATTTCTCACATAATTAATCATCAATCAAAGTGGTTGATATTTATCTTAAATTGTCTTAAATTTTCGAATTAATACAGAACATAATATTGATAGTAGTCATATTTTTATCCATTACATAATCTTATGTCTGAGTAATGTTCCAAATTGTCTTTTTCATCATATTATTCATGGTGTTTAATGAGCTGTGATTTATTTTATTGTCTTTCTTTTCATTTTTTCTTGTTCATACAAAAATATACTCGGTCTCAAGGATAAATCAAAGCAAAGCCTTCGTTTCATTAAAGAGACTGAGTTGTATATTGACTTTGAATGGCTTTTGACGTCAAACAAATCTTGTTTTTGATATTAAATGTCGTTTAATTTACTTAAAATTGTGTCGAAACAAAATAACTTTTGAGCTTCCGGAAATTTATTGGAAAAAGTTTATATTGGAAAATAAAGTAATTTCGAGAAACGCTATTTATGCATGCCAAGTTCATTATAACTCATAAATTAAGTAAAGGGGCATTCAGTAAGGACTACGTCATAATGGGTGTGTCTCTGAACCCGAATTTTATTCTTCATAGCAAAGACCAACATTATCATTTAAACTTTATTTTGCTATTATTATAAATATATATTGCACTCTAAACTAACCATTTGTCTACTATTAATTCTACTGTGAGCATACGTGGTTTAAAATGTACCTACTTCCTCTCACACACAAAGGAATATGTATGAGACGAAATAATACCCACTCAGATACTTTTATTAATTTTGTTGCATTATGATTATGAATTAATAATGTTTATTATAACTTCATTTTGAATAACAAAACATAATAGTAAAAATTGTGAAAAATATGAGTGTATTATTCAAAGTTATGACAGGTACAGGTAACACTATTGCCCATAACATCAAAGTCCAATAAAAATGTCATCAAGTGTCGCAAGCATTTCTTAATGTCTTTTTTAAATTAAATTTAAAAAAATCAACCATCCTCAAAACACTCCACTAAAAAGTTAAATAAGTATTTAAATTTTACTACAAATACAGTATTTTTAGTTGCAATGTTAACGAGATGTAGCCTTAAAATATAATTAAAATTTAAGTTAAATGAGATATAGGTAACTTTGTTAGGCTCCAATACAAAATTGACAATAAATAACAACTGTTGCGGACAGTTTGAAAAAAAACCAATTCACAATCTAAATATGCAATAGAATAGACAATGTACAAATCACTAACTCAGCATCATTAAAGAGCTGTACTTATCATTAGCTCAGTGTCATGAAATGATGATTATTATCAGATGCAAACGTTCTAATAACAGTCGAAACATTATGAAAATATAATATACGCGGACGTGCATATTCCTTTATTATTATAACTAACACACTTTACTACTTACTGTGTCAATTAAAATAGCACAAACACAAGCCTAATGTTATCTACTAACTTACTATAATAATAGCATCCTATCCTAAGGTCACAATTTGGTGTAAATGGGATAACTTCGGGAGTATACGTTTTCAAAAAAAAAATATCGCTCCAACCGTTTGCGAGTAATCCGTAAACATACGTAATCCCGACAAATTGAATACCTTCTCCTTTTTAGATAATTTTTATACATTTTGACATCAGGCGAAGCGAGAAAATGTTATTAAGTCTTCAATTTTGACGACATGCAATTGGTCGGTTTTCTAGATAAGATTTATTTTTAACATTGAACTAAATAATTTACCAACCACAAAGAATATAATAATTATATTCACGTTCTCTTACAACATACATAATTATAATATTATATGCATATTTAATATTATGAGAAAAGTCCTCTGCCGTATCAAATTATTTTAGTTCATTCTAGAGTTGGTGCTTTCGGTAAAACATTATCTGATTGTATATTTCAATAATTTTAAAAGTTCAGTTATTCGAACTTTTATAATTACTGAATGTTAAAACAATTAGATCAAATTCAGGAGGAAAACCTTTATTTAGAAACGATTCCAAGAATAAGATTACGGTTAATAAAAAATACTTATAAAGTATTGGAAAAAGTTTCAAGGAAAAAAAAACAACTCCATAAAGAACAAGGTAAAAATGACTCGCATAGCAGCCATTTTAATGCTCTTTAGGCGATGAATGGTAAAAATATTTAAGCTGTGAAAACGCGTCACGTACCTGGTGAGCGTCATCCCTGGAGGAAGAGAAATTCCAAAGCGTGCCCGACTTCGATATGAGGAGATATCCTCATAGATATAAATTTCATTAGACCAAGCTAATACATTTAGAGGGACAATGCTTTCTTCATGTTTTTTCTTGTTCCCTCGGTCATTTATATACTTATACATTACTTTGTTTTGTCCCGTTTCCGCAATTCTTTTAGGATAAACTTAATAAACGCTCTTAGAGATTATTCATTGCATATATTATTGTTTTTAATCAATTTAATTATATTAAAATAATTATAGGTAGCAAACGTTCATCTTAAAATTTTCTAGAGTTAATGATAATTAATCGACGTGGATGATAAGTCAAATCCGTTTGCCGAAGCAGTGTTGTTGTAAAAATGGGTAAACCATATGATTATTAATTAAATAAATAACATTAATATCCTTTTAAGTTTAAATATTATATTTTTTATAGGATAAGGGGCAAACAGGCAGGTGGTAAATCACTACCGCCGCCCATAGACATCCGCAAAATTTTTAGGAGGCCTTGCAGGCGCGTTGCCGGTCTTTTAAGTAAGAGTAAGCTCTTTTTTGAAGAGCCCCAGATAGTATCAGTTCGAAAATACCGACTGTGGCAGCAGATTCCACTATGATGTTGTACGCGGTAAAAAGTTGCGCCTGAAACGCACAGTTGTAGACTTTGGGACATCAAGGTGGTGGCGGTGGAACTTAGAGTTCTGCCGCGATGTCGTAAAGTGGAACTCCGCTTCAGGTATTTACTTGAACAATTCCTCGGAACATTCCCCATTGTAGATATGGTAGAAGATGCAGAGCGAACCATAGCAAGCGCTTTATGCCATACCCGATCAAAGGCCTTCGCTATATTCAGACTAACCACCAAAGGCTTCCCCTTTGTTTCAACTACTTCCGCCCATCGGTAGGTTAAATAAGTTAAAAGGTCTCTGGCCAAACGTCCCTTATAGAAACTATATGATTAATAAAATAAAATAAATAAATAAATATTGACGGCCGCTGAGAAGTTGGTGTTTCTGTAAGTAACGCAGAATCTGGCTGCTAACGATAGATTCCATAATTTTGAAAATCAGGGGGTAGTCGCAATTGGTCGGTAGTTGGATGGATCGGAGCGGTCGCGTTTTTTTGGGATCTGGTGCACTAAAGCTGTCTTACAAGAGCTTGGGACAATGCCAGCAGTGTAGGAATAGTGGAAACGGGTAAATACCGGTGCCAACTCCAGAGCATATGTCCGCAGCACAATCACTATGATGCCATTGGGCCCACTCGACTTATAGAATTATAGATGTCCAAGAAAAGTAACGCTTTTCACTCAGAACTCTACCGATACCTGGTATCCGCATGGAGTGTTCACACCACGGGATGCTTGGTGGTGGAGTTCTCTGATCATCTAAAGTGGAGTTGGACGCAAAGAGAGAGAGTCCGGTAGATCGGCTTTCTCTGTAGCGGCATGGGCCAACGAGTCACCACTCCGGTGCAAAGATGGTAGGGATGGCTGAACGGAATTCCCAAGGATAGCCTTGGCAAGGGATCAAAAAGCGCGTATCCCTGTGGAAGGCGCACTAATTTTTTGCCAATTTTACCTACGTTTTCCGTCTATACACGGTAGATTACTCTTTTGAAGGACCTAGTCGCGTAATTGTACATACTCCTTTTTGAGTCCGCTGGTTATTACATCCTGGGATGCTGCCGCAGAAGTCCAGCCCTGGTAACAGTCCTGCTTATAGCGGAACCTTAATCTGCAAGAGTGTCTAAACCAAGACTGCGACATACCACCAATGGGTACTGCCGAGTGTGGGATGAAAAGCTCCATTTCCTGGAGCACCACATCAGCAATAGATTCGGCAACAGCATGAGGATCATCCAGCTTGAAGCAAATCTAGGGTAGGATGCAAAAAAGAGCCGCATCCCGTCCCAATCTGCCGACCTTTAGTGCCAGACGCGCCGGCAGCCTTTATAAGGTGGTCGCGATATACGATTTACAGGCACCGAACTCAGGATCAAGCAGTGATCTGACGAGCCCAGTGGAGCATCGACAGAAACCTGATTGCTGTCCGGTTTTGAGGTCAGCAGAAGGTCCAACATGGAAGGCGAATGGTCTTCCACATCCGGGATACGCGCAGGCGTTGAGACCAGTTGCGTCCTTCCATACGCCAAGTCAAAATCGTAAACAGATCTTCTCGCATGGTAGGTATTGTGTGAATTCAGCTATTCGGCGTGAAGGGCGTTAAAGTCGTCAAGAATCAAGGCTGGGATCTATTTTAGCAGGGTATCTGTAGCCTTTTATATGTGCTCGAGGAGTCGGTCAGTTTCCGAGTTCTCGCTATGGGAGCTATAAAGGCACGCGTAGAGGCGGGGGTGGTCGTCGCTTCGAATAGCCAAATGATGGAGAGATTCCTCTCTTCCAAATAGCAGAGGCGTTGAAATCAAATATCCTCTTTGATGTAGGATCACACTCCAGCATACGTCAAGAAGGAGTGTGTTAGCTCATACATGAGGTACGATAGTTACGAGGTATCGATCGGAGAACATATCTGCGTTTCGGTTAGCTATTTTAGTACTCTCTTTTTTGCTATATTAATTTTTAAAGCTTGACATCATAAATTTATCGATTATAATGTGTAAAATATAGTATGTGTAGATAAATCAAATAGAATACTAAGGAAGCAAACCCACCTGAAGAGTAAGTAACATAGCTGACCTTATTTTTACCGCAGAACGTAAACATCAATCAAAATTACAATCATAATAGAACTTCAAAGGCAAATGAAAACAAATTTTTCAATTAGTTGAAACATATTTATGTAACTAAATACAATGTTAGAACCGCTTTCACAATGGAAACTTCTCTAAATTAATATAGATTTTCTTTCAATAAAAATATGGTCAAAATATAATAAATGGAATTTACGACTTATTTTATACGGTGTAGGATAATATCATATAATTATAATGTCTGCCTGGTCAAAATTCAACTATGGCCCCTATCAATAAAGAGACTAGCAAATATACAGGCCATATTATATAATTATTTTTTTATGTTGTTATATAATACGATCGTAGAATCTAGTACACTTTCTGTTCCCTTTTTTATATTCTAAAGTCCTGGCTCAAACCCTGTATTCGATCAGTGATTGAAAATGTTTACTGCTAGACCACGAGACGAATGCTTTATCACAAAAATTTCAGTTTACCATAATTTAATTACCTACTAATTGTAATTTTAATTACTAATTGTAAATACCTAAAAATTTAGAGTAGGATAATAATATGTTAAGCGGTGGTAAGAGTGAAATATACAGAGGGGAAGTTAGTAGGAAAAGAGTACGCGAAGAAGTTTCATCAGAAGAAGGAGGAAGTTGGGAGACAGTATCTCGAGGTCGGAAAATCGCTAATAAAACTAGTCAAGGACATGAAGAAGGTGTTCAAGTCTCAGTAATTTGTAGTGCGGGATTTCCCAAGCATTTTGTCTTGGCAAGACTGTTTAGGGACAATAAGATAATAGGGATCACTCGGGTTAAATATATTCATAGTTTTAAAATAAATATTACATTTGATAAAGGTACTGAAGCCGACCGCCTGGTTGAACGTAAGGCGTTTAGTGATAAAGGATGGGGATGCCAAAAAAGTACTGAAGTAGGACTATCCTATGGAGTAATAAGGGACATTGATTTTAACGTGACAGAGGAAGACATTTTAAAGAGATTAACATGTTCAAGTACCGACATATTATCTGCTAAACGGCTCAATAAAGACGATGTGGCAGAGGGGTGGGAAAAATGTGAAGCCATTCGCATAGGCTTTCGTGGTTCCTCTCTGCCTGCACATGTTGAGATCGAAGGTATTAGAGTCAGTGTCCATCCGTACGTATTCCCGGTGACTCAATGTTCGCGCTGTTGGAGATTTGGCCACACGCGTCTTTTATGTCCTTCTAAAAAGGTCGTATGCCCGAAATGTACCAAGAACCATGAAAACTGTGAAACTACATCTTTTCGTTGCATAAATTGTGCCGGGTCCCATATGTCCCTTCAAAAAGTCTGTCTGGAATTTAAAAAAGAAAAGAGGATCCGGGAGCTAATGTCGGAGTTTAATTGCACTTACAGGATTGCCAAATCTATGTATGTCCCGCCTTCATCCCTCCCAGATAAATGCATTACGCCCGGCTCTCAGCTGCCAAAAACAGTACCGATATACCCGGATCTAGTAGAAACTGAATGCGAAGATTGTCTACGTAAAGATGTTCCCGCTCAACCAAAGATGCTGTGGTCCGAATTATTTAAGCAGCCAGAACCGGCTCCACTGAATATAGACTCAGTTAAAAAACCGATAAAGCATCGCAAAAAAGTCGCGTTCCGTCCACCAACCCCTGGTCCAGGTCGTACGGAGTCCGCACGGCTGATAGAGGATTTACCGACTGCAATGCAGATGGACACGATGAGAATGAAAGTTCAGAGTGTTCAAATGACTGCGCACAAGGTGAACGTACCTACTACAGACATAAGAGAGGCGACACCAAGCAAATAAGTTTTATGCGTCTCATCATGAGATTATACAACATAGCCATTAGTAGGGATTTACTAGGCAGTAGAATTCAACAGATTGTATGTATAAGTCGAGAATGGATAGTATCATATGTGGGTAGTGTAGTGTCAGCTGGCTCTTTAATTAACTTCTTTTCTAATTATGAATAACAGTCAATCTCGTATTAATGTTAATATTGTACAGTGGAATTGTCAAAGTTTACGACCTAAGGCTTTATCTCTTGAAGCATTACTAATACAAGAAAAAGCACATGTGGCTGTGTTAAGTGAGATATGGCTCGAACGCGATAGCTATTTTAATTTGAATTCGTACTGTACATACAGTCTAGACCGTATGGATGGATACGGTGGGGTTGCCATATTTACTCATAGATCTGTTCATAGTTTCCTTGTAGCCTCACACTACTCTAACGTTGGTATTGAACTCCTTCTAGTTAAAGTTTCAAATTGCCATCACATAGAAAATGTGATTGCCCTTTACTGTCCTTCAACTATCCACACTAATCAAAATGATTGGGATTATATATTTTCTCTTGCGAATACAAAAACTTTGATATTAGGTGACTTTAACGCTCACCACTCATGTTGGTCTCATTGAACTGATCAACGAGGGGCCAAGTTATTTGATTCTATGATAGAACATAACTTCATGTGTTTAAATAACGGTGATCCAACGAGAATTCGTCTAGTAAACGGCTCGCTACAGTAATCCGCGCCTGATATTTCCTTTGTGTCGACAGACCTAGCTACATTATTCTCTTGGAAGGTTAGTAATGAATCGCTCGGAAGCGATCACCTCGTAATTATATTATCGATTTCATTTAGTATTGATAGAACAATTATTAAAAAAAGATATTTTAAAAATTCTGATTAGGAATCATATAACACATAATATATCAATTTTTCATTGTCTTCATGCAATATACCTTCTGACCCCCAAAATTTTTATGACATGTTCGAGCATACCATACAAACCTCGGCTGATATATTTATCCCGTAAAAATCATTCCACAACATTTGAATAGTAAATTTACTCCGAAAGCTTACTGGGATGCTCAATTATCTAGGGCGGTAGCCGAGCGACGACTTGCTTTAGCCAACCTTAGATATTGTCCTTTCTTAGAAAACCTTGAAATACTACAAAACAAAATAAGAGAATTTCAAAAAATGATAAGAAGGGCAAAATGCAAGTCATGGCAGGGTTTCTGTAGTTCCATAGACACAACTACATCTCCGTCAGATATGTGGCACAAAATGAAATGGGTAAAGGGTCACCGCTCGAATAATAAACAATGTTTCGATATACACAAGACTGAGCAACTTCTTTATGACATCACCCCTGATTTTGTATGTCCGCCTCATCCACATTTTATATCTTCTAACAGTGTACTGGAATCCGACATAACTGTACATGAGATTGAAAATTCTATTAAAAAATCTGATTCAGCGCCAGGCTGTGATGGGATTTCCTTTTCAATGTTAAATCATCTCCATTTAATAGGTAAACAAATGCTAGTAACGTTATTTAATATATTTCTAAATACAGGGTACGTCCCTTTACAGTGGCGACAAGTTAAAATAATACCTACTCCCAAACCTGGCCCAACATCCAACTCAGTGTCTACATTCCGACCTATTGCATTAATTTCTTGTATTTGTAAAATTTTTCATTCTATACTAAATAAGAGACTAGACTGGTATTTGGAGAAGAGTGGTATGTTTCCCGAGAATATGATAGGTTTTCGAAAAGGGCGATCAGGTTTTGACAACCTAACGCGTTTCGTGTCGCAAGTACAGATAGGCTTTACATATAATCATGTGACTGCGGCATTTTTCATAGACATAGAAAGTTCATAGACATAATAACGTTGAGCTTACCTGCTTATTATCCATTATAGATAGACTTGGCGTGGGTTCGAAGATATGTTTATACCTTTGGTATTATTTATCGAATAGAAGGTTAAATATGGATGTAGGGGACGTACTTTATTTAGGTATACGGGTCGTGGTCTCGCTCAGGGAGACCCCCTACTCCTCTCCTTTTTAACGCGGCTACTATTGACATTTGTCAAAAAATTACAAACGTGCACCTATCACATTACGCTGACGATTTTATTTTATATATTACAAACAAAAATTTGAACGTTGCTGTTAGAGATCTCGAAATTGCCTGTAATAAACTTAATTTTCTATTAGGTAATCTAGGATTAAGTATTTCTTCCAATAAAAGTCAATTTTGTATTTTTCAAACAGGAACCCGCAGGCAGCACATAGACCTTAGAATTAACAATAACTCTTTATCGCCAGTGAATCATGTAAAATATTTAGGCTTGTGGTTGGATAGTTCTCTGCGATGGGGTAATCATATAAAAGAAATTATCGAAAAAGTTACTAAATTTATTAATCTTCTCAAAGTTTTAGCAGAGCTAGGGTGGGGAGTACATCATAAAAATTTGAGACTGCTATATATTTCTATTATACGTAGTAGGATTGATTATGCCTCTTTCTTATATGCCAGTAGCTGCAATTCAAATCTGATCAAGTTAGATAGAATACAAAGCCAGGCATTACGCGTCATAGGGGGCTACATTCGTAGTACTCCAATTCATGTGATGGAGTCTGAACTTTGCCTACCTCCCCTTCAATTTCGTAGAAAGATTTCTTGCAGGAAAATTCTGGTTAAAATCGAAATCCATTAACAATAATAGAACTATTAGCGTGCTCGATGAGCTAAGTTCCCTTTGTCATACACCCTACTGGCGAAATAAGAAACTTCCTCTATTAATTCAAATAAAAAATTCTTTAAATTTGATAGACGTTGAATCTAGTGATCAGCTTGAATGTTATTCATTAAATACTTGGGTAAGCAATATTGACTTAAATAATATAATTTTCGCTTCGATTCCACTTGTGGATCGCGCAAAATATTCATTTAATACTTCTACCCTTAATTCTATATGTTCACACAATATTAATGAACAGTATGGCAATGTTTATAAAATCTTTACCGATGCCTCTAAAAATAACTCCATTGGAGGTTCCGCGTTTCTAGATCCACACCTGGGGTTTAATGCGAGACTTAAAATCGACTGCGATACATCCATCATGATGGCATGGATCACTTAGCATTGATGGCTATAGCGGAAGCGCTAGCATACATCAACTCTATTTCTTTTCATAGTTTTGTCATTTTGACAGACTCCAAAAGCTCCTTGCAACACTTGGCTCGTTGTACTTCTTCCGTGAGAGGTATACCGATTACCTACCGGATTATACAGTCGATCTTGGAACTACAAAACCGTAATAAAAAAGTATATTTCCAGTGGATTCCCTCCCACATAGGTTTAAAAGGAAATGAGGAAGTGGACGTATTTTGCTAATACGTCCACTTTCTCATTAGGCTATCGACGATGGGATTCCGTTGCCCCTTCATTCAGACATGATGAAGTATGTAGTGAAGTTGTGTAGGGATATGTGGCAGGAATACTTCGACATACGATCACTCGAGATAGGAGTATGGTAAAGAACTATCCGACCGCAAATACCTAAGGTACCATGGCTTGACAATTCACTTTTGAATAGAGAAAATCTTAAGATTATACTTAGGCTACACTCGGGACACAATTTTCATTTTTAATGAAAAGAACACCAACACCGAACTGCTCCCAGTGTGGAATTATTGAAGATGTGCAACATGTTATAATGGAATGTGTCCGGAATGAATCATTCAGGCTGGCGCATATGAACAGGGCAAGAAATAATTATATTGATCTGCTTAATTCTATTCTTTCAAACCCATCGGCAGAAGAAATTAAAATTATAATTAAACTTTATATGTTAAGCTTAATTACCGTGTAATCAACGTTTTGTGATTTTTGTTAAGTTGTTTTGTATTTTCTATTGTGTACTTATAGGACGATGTGGTCGCTCAGCGACAAAGTCCTTCCATTTAAATTAAAAAAAAAAACTAAATGACATTTTAAAG
>LUGF01053216.1:235473-245729 GCA_001625245.1 Calycopis cecrops
CCCCCCCCCCCCTTATTTTTTATTCAAAATTTTAATAGCTGTTTACAGAATTCATCCGTTCCTATGCCTACAAAGTTTCAACTACAACAATAGTTTCAGAAAAAAATGGCTGTGACATACGGACCCGGACGTACGGACAGACAGACATGACGAATCTATAACGGTTCCTTTTTTGCGATTTGGCTACGGAACATTAAAATATACCTTTCTGTCTCATTACTTCTTTCTTTTTATTTATATTCTTATTATTCTCCATTATTTTTATTACGTATACTCATAAGCCAAATAATATTTTACGTGGGGTATTATTAAATTCCTATTTTGCTCATGGACACTCGCACTGTAGATTATTATTCGTTTATTATAAATATTATACAAATAATTTTACTTTTTTTTATTTTATGAACCACACATATACATTATATTATAATTTTATTATTATTTACACATTACACATAACACTATATTAATGATATATTATTAGTTATATTCTATGTGCACCTTTTATTTACCGTTTAATTAATAAAAAATACTGGCTTGTTTTCTTAGTAAAAACGTAAATTAATTAATTATTATTACCGTTAAAACAATTAAAAAAAAATATATATAATGTTTTTATACGAAAGATTTTTCTAATAAAAAATGATCACGATGCTAAAATATGATAAACTGACTTGAATAAGACCTTCAATATGTCCAAATCCTGTCCTAAGTATTCAGCAAGAACCTTTGGCAAGCCTTTAGGATAAAATGAAAGAACCCACTCAATCCCGGAGAAATACGGACGAGAATTTTCGAGGAATGTCTCTGATACAAAAGGAATGTCTGAATACTTTTACCTAATCTATTTTACTTTGGTCATAAAAGTTAATTGAATAATATATAAGTGCGTAACAAAGAGACAGTTATTAATCAAAGGAAACAATGTCAAACTTTTGAATATAATTACGTAAGTCATGGCTTAAAGCTTTTAATATCAAAACACAGCTTTTTAACAGCTATTCACCCAAGAGAATATTTTAATATGTAAGTAGATACATAATACTAATTTATTGAAAACATAGCTTGAGTATATAAAAACAAGTTAATAGTATGGAGAGTGTTCAAATGGATTGCTTAACACTTGAACAGGCTCTATAACGGCTACGTAAAACCTATAATTAATTATTTTCTTATCAAAACTAATATAAATTAGGTGAGCAAAAATTGTTGTGTTGTTTTTGATCTTCAATATATTATAATTAATTAAAACTTAAAATTATGAATACAACATAATAAAAATAAGTTCAAGGAATTTACGTAACATCACTCATATTTTTTTGTTCATTTAATTTGACCGCACTATCAATATAAACTAAATATTATCTAGTTGACATTGTCAATACAGTAATCCTACTAATATTCTAAATGCGAAAGTTTGTATGTTTGTTTATTTACTCCTTCACGCAAAAAACCGATTTTCATGAAATTTGGCACACACATAGAGTGTAACTTGAATTAACACATAGCATAGTTTTTATCCCGAAAAAATGTTCCTATGGGATGCCATGTGATGATTTTTTATTTTCCACACGATCAAAATTTACGTAGGTAAAACCGCGGGGCGCAGCTAGTCAATTCATATATTTCATGAGTTTCAGGATTGTGTGCGTACCATAGTTTTCTCCGGTAAAATAAGCAATTCTAATGCATGTTATATTAAAATATTATTTGATTTCTGCAAACTTTTTCATATTTTAATCTTCCACTGTACCTAATTTCAAATTCATCTATTTGCTCATTATATTAATAAAGGGATGGAATTTTTATAATAATTATTAACAGGGCAATATTTTTGAAAATATGTATTTAAATTACAAAATGTCGCTAGTTCTCATTTGGGTTTTACACGTAGTACAAAATATAATTAACATTACATTTTAATATTATCGCATGCTTAGAGATACATAGAAACTTATAAAAGCTTGATAATTAGAGATAATCTAGTATTTTATTGTGCTATATTGTAAGTATCGGCTTCTCCTCCACGTATATTATCTTTGTTGACATTAACGTTAGTGTTTTTTATATTTCTTTTAATGTGGAAACTTCACGTAAAATTACACACTTATTAGAAATAACACGCATAGTAGCGTGTATGTGCTAGTTAACTCATAAGAATGTAGAAATGTTACCCTCGCGCCTCTCCTGATAAGTGAACCGTCTTATCGCCATATTTTATACTGTATTACTGTTATTATCATTGCTTTTCCTTTTACCCTCATCCCAAGTTTCCTTGACTACATACGCCATCATAATTTGGATTTATTGATGAAATAATAAAATATTGTATAATTCATAATTGATATAGGTACTGTTCGTTTTGTACTTAATTGTATTGTATAATGTATAGGTATTTTTTTTTGTAGCATAGTAGGTAAAGTGATCACCAACGCCCACAGACATCCGTAACACCAGAGGTCTAACAGATGCGTTGCCGACCTTTGAGTAAAGAATAAGCTTTTTCTTGAAGATTCCTAGGTTGTATCGGTCCGAAAATACAGAGGCTGGCAGCTGATTCAAAATTGAAGTGGTGCGAGGGATGAAATTGCGCTTATAGCGCACAGTAGTGGACTTTGATTTTTATATTTTACAGATTTTGTTGCGATACGTCGTTTTCTAGTTGTATACAAACTCAGTTCCATGTCGAGAGATTGCGGCTTCTAGTCCTAGGACAGACGAAAATTATTATAAAGAATTTTTAAATTTCTAATTATAATTGGTCATACTCAGGTACTGGTATTACACTCAATGTGCCATGGAAATCACGTTAAGACATTGATTCATCTGCGGTCGTGTCGGACTGTTGTGCCACCAGAATAGGGGATGCGGAAATAGACAGTGCGCTTATGTATGCGTCCAGATTTATATGTATGTATCTTGCGTAGATGTTTACTTTCTACAGAAATGGCTCTTTAAGATGAATTATATTATAAGTCCTTGTGTACGTATATATTTATTTAGCTGTGCCTCGGGGTTTCACCCACGTCACACTATGATTAATAAACTTTATCGCCTCTAGTTCACGCTCTAGTAATTCAACCCGAATGACTAAATATCCTTTATTAGTACGCACTTACATCATGAATTTAAATAATAAAATTACCTCTTTACCAAAAGTTCAAGTGCGTTAAGTCAATAATGTAAATCATGTAAATCAGAATTGGTCTATGAAAAATATTTCAATCGGACTTCTATAAAATTTAATTTAATAACGAAAAACGTAACGTCCTGTAACACAAACGCGCGCTGTGTGCTCCATAAAACAAAACATATGTCTCAAAGACACAAAGACTCATAATGAAGACCATAATATATAATATCTATACAATGAGGATAAAAGTGTCAAAGTGTAATAGGCACTTTACTGATCAGTATTTATGTGAACCCGTCTGTTAATTTATGTTGAATTTTATTACGGTAACATAGCCGTTTACAACAAGCACCTAAACTTTTATGTTTTTACTACAATGACACATTATTGGCATAGTTAATATGTTCTATTCTAAGCCTGGATTTATTGCGCAGTGGAAGTAACGATATACTCAGGGCACAAAACAGAAAGAACTTTGTCTGCGATTACTTAGAGCTATATTAAACTTAAATAGGTGCAATTACCTTGTGTCTCCGGGGTCCGGCTTAATATATATCACATGAACCTCTAAAACCTATGGGCATAAATTTCAAGCGTGTAATGAGATATACTTAGCCTTCCGTGAAGCTGCAATCCGCCCGAAAGATGAATCTTCTTAGGCAAGCCTCTCAACAATGGTTCTCAATTGTCCAATTATTCACATTTACAAACACACATGAGTTCAAATATTAGTCCAAACAATTAATTTACACTCCCGATAATATTAACAGGGAAAACAACACATAAATTATATTAGGGATTACAACTCAAATCTTAATGCGATATTAGGCGTCTGCAATTAACAATGACGCGACTGATCTCCGGCAACAAAAAATAATCGAAAAACAAATAGGCGTAATAGTGTCTCGATAGTGTCCGCGAAGCTACTAGAAAACGCGACCACACGCGGCCCACACAGGTATTACAATATTAAATACACTATTGGATACTAGATGGCAGCCATATGGTTCAGAACATAATAGCTTCTTTCTCTTAGTTGTTAATCACATTGAAAAGTATGTTATTTAAGGAAATATTGAAATTGTCATTTTGTATACATTTACCTAACACAACAAACAAACAAGTGAATACTTATTGTATTCACTTGTACACCAGGTTTACTTGTGTTTGTCAATTATATTTCCGCCATTAAGTATTCGTAGACACAAGTCTAAAATATTGTCTAGTCTCGTCGTCTCGTCTGTTATGTTGTCTTTCACATTATACTATTTTTTACCTTTTTAACGGTTTGAGGTTCAAAATATATAATATTGTGTTTTTATTTTATACTAGTTGCGCCCCGCGGTTTCACCCGCGTAAATTTCGATATCACGAAAAATCATTCCATGGCATCCCATAGGAACATTTTTTCGGGATGAAAATTATTCTGTGTTAATCCAAGTTACTCTCTGTGTGTGCCAAATTTCATGAAAATCGGCTCAGCAGTTTTTGCGTGAAAGAGTAACAAACAAACAAACATAAACTTTCGCATTTATAATATTAATAGGTTATAATTATAGATATAGATTTGGATTAATAAAATCACTTCCTATATACACATAAAGTTTTATGTATTTTTATTTCATTTCGCTAAAAATAAGACGAAAATCATTAAAAAATAAAAACATTAAGTTGTCATGGTTTTACAGATCTCAATGAGCTTACATTACGGGTTGTGTTATCGCGCAAACAGCAAATACGCTGTATCTCGGCTCCGCGTTTTTACGTTCATTTGACCAAGTATAGACGATGTTACAAAGCGTGTATCTGTAAGCTTTAGTGTACGAGTACGACATCGGGCGACGCGCTCCTTTAGATCAAGATTGAACCGGGATCATTTTAGCTGGATGTTTTAAGCTACGTGTAGTCAATGCTTTGAGCATTTCAATAAATTTAAGCGTTAAATGGAAGCTAAAAGCATGCGCACGACGTATTAAACTTTTCTTTTCTATTTTTAGTTTAAAGAAACTCGTTACCGATAACTTACGGCTGTTGTAATTATTTACACTATTATATTTCATCAATGGTTTACAAAAGTGCTTTAGTCCTGGAGCCCAAAAGAGAGTGGTTGTGGAGCATCTCGTTGACTGTTACCAATAAGAAAAAAGGAAATATGTCGTAAGATAAACCTATTTTATTGTTTATGTAGTTAGCGACTTACCTTAAAGCTTTAGCTTTACGTGTGAAGTGGAGCACTAAAGGTACAAATAGGTACATTTCAAATTTGCTCGAATGAACACAAAAACCATTGAGCATCAGTGTTTGTGAAGACTTATCACAATGATCAATGATAATGTTGACGAATTTGGTCTGATGCTGCTATTGAAAAATATAATCGACCCTCGTTTTTAGTTATCAACTTCGGATGTAATAGATTTTTCGCATTACAGGGAGGAAAACGGTTTACGATATGGCGAGTGATTATTATCGGCTATTGGACTCCCGCCACATCAGAAGTTAATAGCGCATCGCCACCCTCTTTCATTTTGTGATTAAGGGCTAGAAAATTAGAACGGACAAGGAAAAACCCGTAATCTATAAAATATTATTGCGTGAAAATAAGTATGAACCTTTTTTGACGAATATTTCTGGCAAATGTAGGGTTTTTTTAGGGGGTAGGGGTAGGGTAGGGTAATTTAACCTTGTTATATTATAGTTATAATTACAAATACAACATTAAAGTATATATTCAATTAATTTAAACTGAAGTATTTGTTACCAATTAAGAAAGGCCTATATTAAGATTTTAAATTTATTTTAGTAACGATTAAATTTATATCCTTTAAGCACTTCAATAGGTATGTGACTAAAATATCAAACCCTGAAATGTTTACTTATTATAAATATGCTATGGCTATAAAAAAATCAGCGTAATAAAGTTCCACCTTAAAATATGTACCTATTTGAATAGGTTCAATTCGTAAGTCGCATACAAATATGAATTTAGATTATTATTATAGGATGCAAATAATATTAAATAGTCATGTTAAAGTATCCCAAATGTACGGAACTCAGAGTGCGTGCGTCCGAGTCACACTTGGCTGGCTAATTCACTAGTCACAGTTTGGAAACATTATAGAAAGTTGTCTATGATCGTGTTTTTCTTCATATCATATTTAGTAGTTGCCTTGGCTGCACTAGCACTTCATGTTTCTTAGTAAAAAAAAATACCCTTTACCGCCGTTGAAATCAATAACAATAAAATGTGACTATAATGTTGCAGTTTTGTGGTAATATCTTAATAGGTATTTCAAATATATATTATTTTTTGGAAAAAATAATCTATCTGCTTCCTGAATAATAATTATAAAAACCAAAATTAAATTCAGATTTCAAACATTAGTATAAATACTAATGTTTGACAATTGTAATGATTAAATTTACAAAAAAGAAACAACTGCTTGATAGGTATTTCAAATACGTATATTTTAAAATGAAGATCATAGCTAAAATATATAAATCAAAATGTGAGCACCAAAGAAAGTAAGCGGGAAAACTTTTCCTCACTTTCGTGAATTGTGTCATGACCTTTAGCAATATAACTTACAAAGGGAATGGAGGAAAAAAACAAATGAAGAAAACATGGTAAGAAACTTTATGAACGGTTATAATTTACTTTATGTGTAACACACGAAGCCGAGTTGACATGAATGTGGTTACATTTAAATGCCCAAAATAATTTAATTTATAGGAATGAAATTATTTTCATCGTAGGACGAATTATGTTTACTATAAAATAAATAAAATATAGCCTATGTTTCTCTTAAAGAGTTTTGTTTTTTAAAAAATATCAAGATCGGTAGGTATTTAAACCTAAATAGCTAACCTCCTTCGATTCGACGGGCATTGTAAAGGAATTTCACTGTATTATTTCAACGCCGCGTCCGAAATTGTTGTCCCAAGCCCCGGCTGGGCTCATTTGTTGAGAAGGTCATTGCAGTAGCGCACACAGTAAACGGAATACAAGTACTACTAGTACTTGTATTCTGTTGTTAGGTATAGTTTTTGAGATATGTTTCAACAGAAGGTTAATTTAAGCGTATAACGCCCAAAGGTTAGCTATCTTGAGTTAAGAAGATTAACCTTTACAAACAAACAAAGCTCGATACATATATAATAAAGAAGTTTGTACTTTTAATAAATAGGTAACTGTTTATTGAGGTCCAGATCCATATATTATGTTAGTAGTATCGAAATACTTAAAACTATGTTAACAAAAATAACATTAAATTAATTTGAAGTTTTTTATGTTATAGGGGGAAAACGAGTAGTCGGAGCTATTTTCATGATGTGATTTCCCATAGACATCCTCGTGGAGTATTAATAATTCTTAACGATACACAATTGTTATTACTTACTTTTTTTTCTTTATTTATATCTTCTTCATTTATTTTTATTTTAATTAAACTATCACACTTGGTCATTTGTGTGTTTGTGTGTGTATTGATTTATGAAAATATCAGAATAAAAACTTATTTAATAATAGTAATACAATATTATTTACGACATAATATTATCATACCTACCGAATACATACAAAAAAATTGTAAATATAGGTCAAGCCCTTTCAGAGGAATTTGTATCTATACAAAAACCATGTCCCCATGAGTATTGTATTTTGCGCTAGCTGCTCAATTGTTACATCCATTAATGTACCCTACGTTGTTTGTATGGGGTGTGATGGGGTATAATGAGCTTAGAGTACGACAGGCCGTGACTTCATACTTACTGCTTTACTTACTTAATGTGACTTCATACTTAGTTATTTTGGGGTGTGACACATAACACGGGGGCTCTGCGCCTTCTCAACCTGTTCGTGCGACCGATGCGTGTAGAGATGACGGCTCCCACAACTACACGCACTACAACTGGCTTAAACCAATCTACTAGCTAAAGCACTGGTGAAGAGCGTAATTTAAATATTAGTTGTCACTCATGTTAGAGTAGACATTCTCTGCTACTATAAGTGAATTTGTAAGAACAATATAATATTATGTGAATACTATGTATCATAATTGTAAATAAATAATTATATTATGTATTAAAAAATATATCGTAATGTCCACTTTTGAACACACAATTGAAATATCCACTTGTAAAGATATTGTATGTACTGTAAATAAATAAAAAATATAAAAAATTGGGAGGTAGGTACTTTCCGCTTACTCAACACCCTCCTTAGGTAGTAGTTTAATCTGATGTGGGACGCTTCTGTGATCCACAGCTCAGGAAGAAGGAAGGAGAGCAACCCATCTGACAAACCTCCATGAGAATGTTTATGGACCGGTAGTCTTCTAAAGCAGTCTTTCGGTAAGTACCAATGTACACTCATTTGCCTCCCTATTCAATAAAAAAAGTAAAATGGTATAATTCGACTCGGAGAATTTTGATCAATATTCTGACGCAGAGTCGTCAGCCTTGTACAATGTTACAGACGAATCTCGATAATTTCACACGCTCTTATTTGAATTTCTCTATCATTTGAAATTGTCGTATTATTCAAATTTTCAATAAATGATTATTAGGTTTATTGAACTTGAACTCCATTTCATGCTCAATTATTTTACAGACAGCGATAGACAGACCGAGGTCATAAATAATATATTTAATAGTTAATTTAGACTTGGGGGCGCGGCAGTGCCCTCGCCAAGTCGAGCGCGAAGCAAACACTGCCGTACTATTCTTTACTGGAACCATTTCGCCGCATTTTCATTCCTCTATTTCAGAACCTCTGGATAAGACCAGAGGGCAGAAATTTTTGGCATCCAGTTAGCTATAATCACATACTAAGTAAGGAGTCTAAGGATTTATTTATATTGTCCGCGTATTGAGTCTCAACATTTACTGGATAAGACTTAAGACTCAACATTCTTTGTACGTTAGTGAGTACAAGTCAACGGCCAATTCCAAAGGCACACAACATTAACTATAATAATAAAGAAATCGCAGTTAGGAACCTTACACTTGGCACGACTTTGTATTGATTTCATTACTTTTTAGAGATAAACAAGAAGCTTAATAGAGACTTGGCTAGTTTTTTTACTGAATGTTTTTGGTGGGATATCATTTTGGCATACTTATGGGCATATTTTAAATATAATCGCACTGAAAACTCTTAATAAACCAGCCAACGAACAACAGTTTTACGTTTTGACTAGATGACATTGTCTAGGGTTTTCTTTTATAGTGTCCCCCCGAAGTCCTGTGCGACCTTGAGCTGGTGGGGGAGCTTGCGTGCCTCTGTGATCCCCAAGGCTATGCCGTACAGGGTTACTCATACCGGACAGGCTTGGGGGGAGAGGTCAGCAGCTCAGCTGTGAGGTCCTCCACCCGTCCTTCTGAATCTGCAGACAGTGGAGTGAATTTTGTCAACTGGCATGGCGTGCTCTTTTGGAGTATTGAGGCCAGGGATCACTATGGGAACCTGACCCCGTTGCACTGTTCCGACGTCGTAGTAGGGACTGTTTAAATGCAGTCTGACAGTCCCCAGTGAGGAGAAGTGTGGCCTTCGCCGAGGGTAGCGTGTGTAAAAGCTTTCCCCTGCGATAAAAAAAAGGTTATTTTATAGTAAGATTTCAGTAGGAGGTATAAAGATTTACCATAAAGTACTACGCGTTTATACGATAAATAAAAACCTACCTCGAATGTAAATTTGTGATAACGTAATCAAGTTGGCAACGATCTGTCACTTCCAAACATTTCGCCCTTACGACACTTGAGTGACGTGAACGCAATAAAAGACAATGGGTACGAGAGATATTTTAACAGGTGTAGTAAATCCGATGTTGAAGGGAAATATAGTAGGTACGTGAAAGCTATCATTCTTTATTATGTAAATGTATGAAAAAAATTGTAATACCTACATTGTGATCACTAATATAATAACCAAGAACTAAATTCAGTATATATATTTTATGAAAATTCTATTCTATATTTCCTATATTCTCTATTTGTCGCTACAAAAAAAGCCTTTAAACCTATTTACTACATTTTTCTACCGCAAAAATGCCATCTTAGAAAACCATAACCATTTATCCAACCAGCCATCTTAGAATAATAATAAGTATAATTACTACGCTTTCTT
>LUGF01053216.1:247400-267882 GCA_001625245.1 Calycopis cecrops
AAGCGGCGCATCCCGCTGGCCAACTAGTCGGTGCAAGGACTTCGTACCCGCGCGCGTACGCTTGATACTAACTCGCTAATTACGCCGCGTACATATCGTATTTGTTTCGATAGCCTTAATTAATGTAATCGCTTTTTAACTAACGTAACTTCATTATAACTAACATAAATAAAGTAAACCTAATGTAACTAATCATTGAATAAACTATAAAGTGTAACAATTTGGTGTTCATATTTAAACAACCTAACCTGAACTATTGAAAACCATATTACATCAAACCACGAAATATCTTCAGTAGTGTCATGCCGCATTGCAGACGAATTAGACCAGCTCAACTGGGTATTTCTCACTCATACGATAACCTTGTAAAGAAACAGCTATAATGTGAGATTTTGTACGGTGTATGAGTTTCCGGTGGCCCATGGAGAAGGGATGCTGAAAAAAGATATAGGTTTATAGGCCACAAGGCACGTTTACTTGCAAACTATTGAGAATCAGTGATAAATTCTTATAAAAATATTTTCGTCGGTAGTTCTAACTAATTCAAAATTTTAAAAATAATGGTGCCTCAAATAACATTTTAGGCGTTTGCTCTTGAGCTGATTTGTCTCCGGAGTCCGAATTTGTCTGGCTGCCGCGCCATCAGAACAGCGTAAAGAAAGAATTATAGAGAATGCACTTGTATACATATACACTTTTATTGCCATCCTGCGCAGTTGGCATGTCTTTTGAGCTCCTTAATGTGGCCTTGATGAAAAATAAAAGATACATTTTGTTAAATAGAATCTAGGGTATCCCTAGATTCTATTTAACAAAATGTATCTTTTATTCTTATATCAAGTATGTTAGTTTTGTATCAAGTATCAAGTAAGTATCAAATAATATAATGTCGTCTACATTCGTCGCTGTTTTTGCTGTGTGAGATTTCGAATGTCCCAATTTAGGGACTCACGAGTAGGCATTAGAACAGCAGAATCGACAGTTTATTTTTATTTGAAAAAAATGTTAACCTTGTTCACGAGATAACAATTCGCGCGTAGGTGTGACTCAGAATTTCTTATTATTTTCTCGACATGTTCTATATCAGTTCCACACTTAAATATATTTTTATTAGGTATAGAGCTTATATACTTTGAGAGCTTTAACTGCTTTTGTATTGTTTTTCTATAATTTAAAAAACAAAATGTATAATAAAAAAATATCAATGAGTTGTTTTTGATATCTGTAAAATAGTGCACCTACATTACATAAACTTTTATGTTAATGTAATGTAGGTGCAATATTTAGTAACAATTAAGTTTATACATGTGTGCTACCCGACGATAAAAGTTCAGTTTCTGGTTTCAATTTTGTAACTTTTTTGTATATTTCATAAAACTTTAACTAATTAAATAGACTAACAGTCTAGCTAGCTAACATAGACTAACAGTCTATTTAATTAAACATTGGTGTGATTAATTTCGTTTCATAGAAGTCGAAAGACAACAATTTTATAAACCGAAACATTTAAAAAGGATAAGACAGTATAAAAATAGTCCGGTCCGACATTCTACATAAACTACATACGAAAATAACATACAAAATTTATTATAAATTTTACATATATTATATTTAAAAAAGACATTACACGGATATGAAATAATGATATTCATGGTGACGTTGTCCCGTGGACGAAAGGCGAAAAAACATTATTTTGCTAACTGCAGCTACTTAAAAGGTTACACTAAATTGGTGCGCTATATTCTAGAAAGACACTATAATATGGACAGAAAAGACTTGATGTGACTTTTTGAAGACTCTTAAAATTTGCCGGCTTCTAGAGTTAACTATCAAATAATTGATAAATGTTTGTAAAATCATTTGTTTCTCTTTTTGCTTACTTTATTTTTAATAATAAATCTCTGTAGATAATAGCTAGATGCACAGAACATATTATAGCGCACAAGTATGCGCGCAATCACAATTGCACTCTTTATATCCTCATTGTCATATTCTGATGGGACGGCAGTTCGACACCAGGCGTAGGACTGATGGCGTAACATGCTCTTCGAGGCACTAAGTTTAATATCGCCACTTCTTATTCCTGCTTCTGAACTATTAGAAATTGAAAAACAATAAATATATTTTAGGCCGACCCGAAGCCGGACCAATGAAAATGCATATTTTGTTTTTATTGATAAAGGCAAACACAATGCCATCATCCTTAAGCCTTAATTTCTTCACTTGAGTCATTTTTAAATAAAGTTAGAAACTCTTTTAAACATATTAGGATTAGGAAGAGGTAGTGCCACACTGCATGCTTGCATGCAATCGAATTCGTCCGGCACGATCGGGGAGGTACCTCTCGCCTACACGAGACCGGCGTAAAGTGACAGCTGAACTATCACGTTTCGTGGCGTGGGTAAGTAGTCGGTGACCCATGGAGACCGGAGGAGTAAGGAGGGCAGTGCATCTGTACAACCTCTATGCGGATGTCTACGGGCGTCGATGTCATGAAAATGGCTCCGACTGCTCTTTTATACTAAAATAGCATTAACAGCTGTTATAATCAATAACCTATTATAGACCTGGTAGTTTCCTGGTAGCTACAAGTGGCTATAATGAATAAGCACAAGCACAAAATAAACTAACATTTAATTGATAATACAAAAACAAAGAGTACGGGCTCATTGTCTGTAGAATCCTACATAAAATATCCAACAACTCACATAAATAAATGTTAACATTATGTGTGAATACCAAAGTTTATTTTTTTAAAACTGATGTATCTTAAACATTCGAACAAGCTCGCACCCTATTTGTAAGAGTTTTCAGTTGGATATTTGGACACAGTCGCTGTAGCCTTGTTGCATTTGCATATTGATTTAAGAACATTTACCCCTTTGTTTCCATGTTTGTACCGGAATTCTATTCGAGACCTGACGTTGGAAACGCTTTTTTAAAAGAATTCAACCTTTGAAGGTGTACCGTATTATTTTCTCAATATTTCTTTGGGTATGTTTTGTTTCCTGTTGACTTAAATTTACTTCAAAATTCCTATACGCAATTTATATTAAAATATATTATTATATATTATATTAAAATATTTATGGCAAATAAATTACTCTATTTTATAATAATATTTATTATTTATCGTTCTATATACTTAGAAATCGGTTTTTAGCTCTTTTTTAGTTGTATATGTGGGCAAACGAGCAGTCGAGTCATTCTCGAGACTACAGACGCCCATAGACACATTGATATTATACAGATACGTTACAGTCCATTCTCCTCCGTCCTTGGATGGGCACAGGCTCCTTACGCACCGCACGCAACGCGACAGCACACTGCATAGCTGTCACTTTACGGCGGTATCTTGTAAGCGAGAAGTATCTCTATCTCTAATTAAAAGTTACAAATCAAAGTAAAGTTTAGTTAATCAATAAAAAAAATATTTTGAATTTCTTGAGAAGAAATTGGTCTTCTGGGACTTCTGGTCTTTCTTGGGAAATCTTAAGAAGAAATATTATTTGGTAACAGGAAAATGCTCATAGAAGGAGCATTATGAATTCTAGGACTAAGTCAAACTTCTTTATTTTTTATAAAGTATTAGGGGTAACGAGAAATATGACTCATTTAGTTTTGACCTATGCGTAGGGTCATGCACATAATATACACATTTCCATCCTTTCATTCCGTTGAGCGACCAGAAACGCAAAGGTAAGTTGCAGGAAACCCAAGAGCACAACATAAGGCCATGGTAGGTACATATAAAAAGAAAATCCTATTATATTAATAGTTATGAACACTCTGAAATAGCCTTAGTCATATTCCATTACAAAGTTTAGTTTGTTCAAAGTTATCGCAATGTGATGTAGGACGTAGTTTACTCCGAGTGACAGCTAGGAGTTTCTCATTAAGTTCAGGAAGTAGTACTCACACGCTAGTCTTTGGCGCTATTATAATGAAGCGCATATAAACGCCGGAGTGTATTTGCAATTTACGCTAACAAAACTGTTTTGAATAGTCAAAATTAAATTTTAAATTGAAATAGAATTATCTAATGAGTTTAGTAAAAGGTGGATGTTAAATTCTGCTTAGTAGCAGTTACGGTTGCACGATATCCCTTTAAAGTGCCAGCTACGCTCTCGTGTCTCGTGCGGCATGTCTCGTCAAGGAAGATAGGTAATATATCCGCAAACAATTGGATGTCGATGAGACTCCTTTTTGGCATTTACTCTGTACATTTTGAAAAATTCTATGTATTGCGCTAATTGCGTCCCACGGTTTCATCCGCGTAAATTTCGTTCCTGTGGAAATTAGAAAATCATCCCATGGCATCCCATAGGAACATTTTTTTGCGATAAAACTATCCTATTAGTTAATCCAAGTTACTCTGTGTGTGTCAAATTTAATGAAAATCGGTTCAGCAGTTTTTGCGTGAAGGAGTTACACACAAACATACAAACTTTTATAATATTAGTAGGATTGAAATATGAGTGTACATTTACAATTTTGAGAAGTAACACGTTCTTATTTTTGGGTAATCTTGTTTATATCAATCGGAATTTCGTTAGCAATCCTATTCACTCTGGCACAGATAATAAATGGTCTCGGAGATTGCATTGAATTGAATTCAAATTGCTCTAGTCCTCTTTCATTCCACTTCACTTTGGCCTTCCCCTAATAGTAATATAAACAGACATTTTAATAAGAGAAAATGTAACATGAACATTTTGTTATCGTCTATATATATTTTGACTTGTTAACTAGTGTCATTAAGAGTATTGAAGGGATAGGTAATGTTGCGGAACAGCTAAATTGTAGGGGCCAAAAAATTATTATCCGTAATATTATAAATATGAATGTAAACTTGTCTATAACGTTTTCACGTCAAAACTACTACACCGATTATCATGAAATATTGTATACATATTCTAAGAGGTATTAGAAAGGACATAGCATAATTATTATTAAAATGATATATTACAGACGAAGGCAAAGCTGCAGGTAAAAGCTAGTTATTTCATAATGTAAAAAAATATAGGTTAGCTCAACGCATGATGTCTAGTCGCAGGTGGTAGGGATATGGTCCGAAAAAGTCGTTGTCCTCACGGTTAGACTCGAGATGTCGTTGTTGTATATGTCAGTATACCTCAACGTAGAAACGATCATATCTCTTCAGAGTAGCGCTCTCAAAGCTACCCGCTGTGGAGTCGCGATTGTTTGCCCATGCATTCCAGTGGCTTCTCCACTGGCAGATGAGAAGGGTCACCGCTAAGGTTTAATGAGGGGGGTACGTCTAGCCACTGCCGAGACCCATATACCATCTAGGACCTCCCCAGCCTAAAGATATGTATCAAAGCATTCCCCCCCAAAAAAAGCACCATATCAGGGCATATACATTTAACCAATTTATTGGTTATAGGCAAACCCAATGTTCGATATAGGATAAAAATAATGCACAAGAAGGACTTTTAGGCACTTAACTAATGAAAATATAAGTGAAAAACCCTTTTTTATTTGGTAATTTTGCATGACCCAAGAACTACACGCAGGACACGCTTACAATAAAAATAATTATTTGAATAAAAATGTTTTCTCTAGCATATTATTCAAATTTTGCGACAATATAGAAGCGAAACCTTGCTTTTGACTTTTTTATTACTATATCCATCCGGCATATATTACTCAGTCGTCCTTGTATTGTAATACGTAAACGATGGATCAACAAAAAAGAACCCTACAACACCTATTGTTATGTGAGAGCGATTACTGCTGATACTTTAGTAGAAGGAAATAATACTCCCTTCATAACATATGCATGAAAGCTGACGTAAAAAAGATATGTATGTAGAGGACGTTTTTGTTATTGTCCTTGTAACCTTAAAAAGACTCATTATTAAAAGCAACCGCGATCGATCATCCGATTTCTGGTAGCCTTGCCGTGAGCATAAAATTAGGCAACCATGTTGACTTGTTGCTGATATGCAGCAGTGACACAGCCTCTTATTAAACAATTCAAATGGATATTCTAATTCAAACGTAATACTACCGAATTAGTCATGGTAACAAGGAATGAGATTGTGCTGGTGCTTAGTGGACGATTACGTTGGGAACGGTGCAAGTTTGCGTTCCAACGTCCGAAACGATCACGTCTACGACCGCAGACATTTCTCGCTCCACTAATTTTGTATGAAACGAAACTAGCTACTAGTGAAACGAGCTTGTAACGGGAGTTTTATGCTCATAGTATCAAGGCTCTTTGAATAACGTAATACGCTTATATCTAAACATGAAATCTCTAAAAACTTGAACCTATTATTGTGTAGTAGGTACAAAGATCCAGTGGTTTATCAGATAGTGCCGACTTATCTTTGAAATGTACGTCATATTTTTTTTTGTAAATAATCCAAGTAACTTTTTTCTTTCGATCGATCTAATATTAAAAATATTCGATCTATATCTTTGTATATAAAAATGAATGTTTGTCTGTATATCATCGATGAACTCAAAAACTACTAGATCGATTATTATGAAAATTGGTATAAATGTATTTTTCTACGAAGAAGGTTTGTATGATATGCTCATTGATGCTACTCGGCACCAAGTGGCGCTGCAAAGTAGTAACTTCTGCCCCGTTCAACCGATTGTCATAAAAATTAGTAAGACCACGTATTTTTACACGGAGGAAAAGAATTTGATATGCTCATTGATGCCACTCGCCACCAGGTGGCACTGCAGTGTAGCAACTTCTGCCCCGTTCAACCGATTGTCATGAATATCAGTACGATGATGTATTTTTAATAGGTAAGAATTTGTTGGCGTAGCAACGCGCGTCGGGTACAGCTAGTATAGTATAAAAAGATCGCTCGGTCGCTTATTTCTGTATGTCTAAACGCGATATACTCGAAACTATCAAACCTATTTTAATACGATTCTCAACAATAGAAAGAGTGATTCTATACGAAAGTTTAAGTATGTAATTTACTATGTTTTTATTTAAATTAGCAGAACTAGGGCATTAAATGTTAAAGAGGTCGCAAAAAATCTCGCCAACTGGGAGCTTTTCACGCAAACGTCGTGTAAATTAGAAAAAATATAGTTGAGTTATGTACTAGCAAGCTAAAAATCTATAAAAATGCTGCTACAAAAAAGTTCTTGATAGCATATCTCTATCTCTTATCATTGACTTGCAATAACCACTTTTATGTTCAAATATTTAATTAAAAACGTTAAGATAGCTATTTTTTAGCTCAGCATTAGTCCTTATCAAAATGGAAATGTTAGCTCATAAAGAAAAACGGCAAGATCTGTATCGCTTATTTTGAAATTATGTTTTAATGTGTCGTCATTAAATTTGTTACACTTATAAAGCAAGTAAATCTAAATATTTAGAAGTAATTATTTAAATTTTAAAAGTTCGTAAAAAGGCTTCTTTATTGTTTTTTCAAAACTTGCCATATGTAAAATAAAAAAATATTAGAAAAAGCTATTACATAGGCTATTGTTAAGTGTTTAGTTATTTAGATTTTTTGCCTGTATTTATGAGTATTTTTAATAATTAAAATACAATACTTCCATTTGTTTAAGCATGGATTATGCAAAAAACTATTTTATAGATAATTTGTTAATAATTATTTGACATGGCAACAATTGATATTGACAACTATCATAGATCAAATCATATGTCATTATCTGTAGGTACCTACTAGGCAAGTGTCAAAACTGTCAATCAAATGCCTGAGAAATGAATTTACAAAGTAAATTAAAAACATTAATAACTTATGAATGCTAACATAGACTATTAATTTGATAATTTAAAGTGTGGTTATCGATGATATAATGTACCAAATACATACTACTTTAAGCACTTACATGCTTATGAATTGCTAATGAATTTGCGATACGGGAGTCCCATACAATCCTGCCGTTATTCTTTAATGATGATTAAAATTGTTTACATTAATTATTGTCATCAATCATATGATTGATAGTTTTTGAAATAACGTCGTTATAATTAATTAGCAGTTAATCATTTACAGCTCGGCCAGCCAGCGTTCTTTCTTTGAGATGCCTATAATATTTAAGAAGTTCCTTCAGTTTTACCCGGATTCTATCATCAGATCGTGACCTGACAATAGGACCACCTGCATACCATCATACATTAAAAAAAACATTCCGAAGAATTGAGAACCTCTTCCATTTTTGAAGTCCAAAATCCACGCGGACGAATTTGCGAGCGGAAGTTAGTTTTAAATAAGACCACATAAAACGCATTAATGCTAAAGTGCAAATACCGTTGTTGATACAATATGACGCGTCATATTGTGTCAACAACACGTTATGACGTGTAAAATTGTACGTAAGCTCTTAGTGGACTAACCACACAATTTCTAGTTTATAACCGACTATTACAAATGTCAAGTCCAGTTAAGTCACCACGCAAATAATAAATTTATTAGAAGTTAAAATAAAAAAAACGAGAAATCAAAGTGTATCAAAACCTTGCGTACGTAAAACGTACGTAGACCTGTACCGTGTCGGCGCTGCAAAAGATTTTGCCTCGAAAAAGCTACCCCACTCAATTAGTTGATTGATGCACCAATTTGATTCATCTGTCTGTATTTTTATTCCTTTTCTCCATAGTTTAAATTATTGTTCCTGCAAATTTTAAATTAATAAAGTTATTAAAATTTAAAAAAAATGTGCGGTCACAGTGAAACCAATCTATATAAACATATAGTTTTTTATATTAAAATAACCGCTTTTTAGTACATGCATAATTGTGTTATGCGGTACAAATACAAAATAACATTTTTGTCTATCTGTCTGTTTGTTCTAGCTAACTTTTGTTACGGCTGCAACGATTTTTGACGAAACTTTCCGGCAGATAGCTAATTAATGAAGAGTAAATTTGTAATTTAAAAATGGCGAAGCTGGTACAGCTAATATCAAATGTATTGTATTTTGCTGAACATAATATTTCATGCTGTAGTGCAGGATGAACCTCTTACTAAAAACTTTGTGTCACTTTATTTTAAATATAGATTAGGTGCGGTGCGAAAGATTTCCGTGACTGAAGAACCGGCCCGTATAGCATGATCCCTAGAAATATTAAAAGAAATGGTAGAAAGGGTACTCGAATTCTTATCAGGTCATTAGGGAGCATAATGCCGACGTTGGATAATTTTCTCCAACTACTTCGCAAACAAACTCATAACTATATTACACTTTTTGTTTTTCTTTCTTTTGTCAAAAGGGTACTCGAGAGAATTATTATCTTTTTTAGCATATTTCTTATTAATTAGATGCTTCATTTTCACAGTTGACAACTTAATAAAGTGGGTTTTAATTAACAATTTATTAGGCGTTTTTATTATAAATATTATACTAAATTACTTATGCCACGCGTTTTCACATACATAAAATGTCTTCTAAAGAAAAAAGACATTAGAAAAATATTTTATTTTTTTTCTATATCTATGCTATATAAGAATTCATTTAATAGTTTTTACGTAAAAGAGAAGATACATCTTTAGCATATACTTTTGCTTTTGTAACATTTAGGGTCACTTGCACGAAACTGTGTTAAACATTTAACTCGGAGTTAAATAGCTAAATCAAGGTGATTCGGCTTTGATTAGTTATTTAACTCCGAGTTAAATGTTTAGCTCTGCTTCGTGCAAGTGGCCCTAATAGGATTGGATTACGTTGACTGATTCTCTTAGGCACTTCACATACTGCCACGATGCATGTTGCGCTACGCTACGCGCGTACTTGCGGGATTGCATATCTGCATTATCGTGCGGGTTTTTTACACCTCACACGCGTAATTGCGTTTTGTAGATTTACGCAAGGCGGCGCTCATTTCATTGAAAGTCAGTTATTCTCTTCGAAAATCACCCGCGGCATTGCGGGGGCTCGATGTGCTATACGTTGCGTCACGCCCCGCACCAACGCGCGGGGGTGCATGTGACTCGGTCTGTAGGCGCGTGATCCCCATGAGCGCGCGTGGATGCATTTTGTATGTGTTGGACTATGAGTGTTTTCTATACAAACGGAATATACTTACAAGCAATGTTCGAACACGAATTAACGCTCTACGCTGCATGATCCATGGCAGTGTGTGAAACGTCTTAACATAAAATAATATCAAGCTTGTTTTATAAATGGATATGCAGAAATAATCAAAATTTACTGTACATAATTATTCAAATAGGCCCTTTTAACATCATCATATTTCTGTCATATTTTGTACTTTTCAAAAAAGACCATTGATCGGAACGTGAAAAGAATTTCCAAGAATTTTTACTATTGAACAGGTATCCATATGAAATACAATAATAAAAAAATCTTGAATTTTTTTCTCACGATCCCGATGGCAGATAATAATTGCACTAGACTTCAGCAACAGTTACACAATGAGCATGACGTTATTATTATTTTTTTTTCTCATTTTGAGGAAGCAAACGTTAAAGTCACCTAATCATAAATTATTGACATACTTTTAAAATTTGTATAACCAGAGACCACGTTTAGTTATGAAGTGCTATAGTTTTGATTCTGAATCACCTAATAGGAAAGATAACGATAAAATTTCTTTAACAACATTGTATCAAGTAAGCCAGGCTATTTTTTACAAATGTTATTCATCACATTTGTAATATATGTAACACCGTGTAATAGTAACATTAATATTCCTGGAAACAAAAAAGACGACATAATCTAATACGATCTTAGCGCACCTTAAAAGTATACACGTTCCAACAGGAGAAATTTCCCAACGGGTTGAAAATCGTTATGCAAATTAACCACAAGGCCTTTTGCGTATCTCAATGGAATCAGGTTTCCTCGGTAGTAAGCTGTCAAATCTATAATGAATTATGTGTACCTACAGTAAAAGATTAAATACGTAATATTTGGAATACAGCTAATGGCAGCTTGCGCTGCAAAATATGATTTATGTGACGTACATGCAATGTTCTCCGAAACATTATAAATTATATTGTATTAAGAATTTGTAGACACACGTGCGCACGGAGTACCCGCACCCGTGCCGAAGCCGCCGAAGCTGTATGTAAATCAGCTGCTATGCAGTTATATTGCTCCTTCACAAACCCGACATCATAGTCATTATTTAACACTAATAATATGCAAGCAAGAGATACACGTCTTACCTTGTTATATCAATAAGATTTGGCATCAATGAAAGAAGTGCCTACCACTTAAAAAGACAATATAGCACAAATTCCTATTTTTGAATGATAGGTGACATAGATATTAAATAATATTTACAATTGAACTTTGATAAATTTCAGCATTATTAAGCTAATGATTAATAAATATATAACACTTTAATATAACTATATATAAATATATAATATAGTATAATATAATATTGTAATATAACTATCAAAACGAACAGGTCTCGTAAGATTGTTTAATGACATCTAAATATTTTTTGTTTTATATAAGTCTTTCAGTATATTTTAGTACAAAACCTGATATATAACACATCATGTAATATATATAGATAAATAATATATTTAAATAACTATATTTAAAACTAAAACTAAAAATATGATAGATTTCCCGATAAAAAAAGTCCACAGAATATGCTAGTTGTATGATAAAGTCTCACTTTGCTCTCCCCAATAAACTTGATAAATTTTCTTTTAAGTAACTAGGCACAAAAGAACTAAATTAGAAGTTACATATTAGTAGCTATATATTGTTTGTTGTCTAACACAAAATACGGCTCCCCGCCTGATCTATGTCAAATGTATACAAACCGTCAAAGTTAGCGAATGGTCCCCTGTGTCATTGATGTCGCGTTGGCAGCTTGTCATCAATTCAGTACAATCTTAGTTAATCACTAATGGATGTATTCACAGTAATTTGGCATTAATACGACGAGGATCACTATCATTACAAATTACGTTTGATGAGTTAAGTTATAATTACCAGTTGTCCATTCTAATGCTCCGGAGGCCATAAAGCTTTGAGCAATCATGTACTGTTTCCTTAGTATTGAATTTTTTACCTCTTCGAATTGTCTAAATTATAAAAAGTAGAAACGTAAGTCAACTTCCAAGGACTGGCGAAACCGTGCGATTGATGAATGAGCCCTTCCACCTGTACTCTTATTACCTTTGCGCCTGGTTGTTGTAAATTAAGGACCCACTCGTTACCGTGGAGAAGGAATGCGGAAAAATAATTAATTGTTTGTCGTTCTTGGTGATAGACGTTACCCTTCAGTTGTGCCTTACAGTATTAAGCCGTGATGACTTACTGGCCCACCAGACAGTGGCAACCACACACTAGACATAATAACTCCTATGACTGTTTCTTTTCAGCCTTCCGTAGCCAAAAGGCAAAAAATGGGAAGCCTTATAGATTCGTCATGTCTGTCTCTCCGTCCGTCTGTCCGTCTGTCTGTCCGCCCGTCTGTCCGTGCGTCTGTCCGTTCGTCAGTTCGTATGTCTCATCCATTTTTTTCCGAAACTATTGAGTCTTCGTAGTTGAAACTTTGTAGGTTGATATATTCTGTGAACCGCTACTCGAAAATTGAATAAATATAAATAAACTAAAAAACCAAAAACTACATAAATTTAAAAAAAACACTATAATATATAGAATGTGAGGGGTGTCTATGTATAGGTCTGCAAAAACGACATAAAGATTAATAAAACCATTTTTCGTCAAAATCAATTGTTTGAAAGATAGACAAAATTGGTTTGAGCGAGATATCACTATTAGTTTTTAAGAAATAATACATTTTCAAAAAAAAAAACGCAAATACAATTTTGTCATTCATACAAACGCTATGAACAAACCAAGTTATTTTAATTTATGGTAAAAAATGTCGCAAAGACCCTGTCGTTGGTACGGAACCCTCGATGTGCGAGTCCGGCTCGCACTTGTTTAAGACACTGATTAGATTATTCCGCTAAATTAATACAATATTGCTGCCCGTAGAATTAATGAAGGATTATTAATTTTGTTTTTTTTTAAATACTATTAAATAAAAATAAATTAAATAATGAATTAAACATTTTTCTACAACATAATGTAATATATATGTCACCGTAAGATTGTAAAAACCGTAAGATTACAAAATAACTCGGAAAATTGTAAACTGTAAATTTTACAGTTTGCTCCGGGAACATCATAAACTAAAGAAAAATAATGTGTTAAATTGTAAATGATTTGTACAGTTCACAATTTTCCGATAGTTTACAATCTTCCGAGTTATTTTGTAATCTTACGGTTTTTACAATCTTACGGTGACATATACATACTAAAGTCCAGAGCATACACAGATTTTGATAAAAACAAAACCAACCTTCTAACACTGTACATTTTATTCAACTGGTAGTTAAAAGTTTAAGATTTTTACAGAATTTAAAGCTTACCTTTTGTACTGTTTGCTTTGAGGTTAACACTGCTCTGTCGGTGCGAAGTATTTAACAGAAGCTTCGAGTACATGTGAACAAAACTTTATTTACAGAGCTGTTGCGGTTTAAACTTAGTTTGTTTTCGTAGCACACAATATGTATGGTGTTGTACTGTTTTATACGTATAGATTTTACTAAAGGAAATTCTATTATTGACTTTGTTTAGAATATATTACCTATTTGTTTAGAATATATTACTTAAATGTTGAATAATACATTTGTTATTAATAAAATAATATTTAATCGGGTCATTTTTATCTTGTGTGAAGTGCGTAAATAAGTATGTAGTATCTACTGGCAATAATTGTATATATTCCTGGCAAATTTAAATTTAATAATATTACATAGTGAGCATACTATCAGCAGGATCACCTGATCAAGCGACTCATGCGTCACGAGCATGGACATAACCAGTGTTCGTACCCCTCTGTGTTGTAGTATGCTCTTTCTGACTGCCTCGTGGTCTAGTGGTAAGCATGTTCATTGTTCAAACACAGACGTGAGGTCCCGGGTTGGAATCCCTGGTCGGATCAAAAATTGTTATTAAGATTTTCCAATTTCTAATAACAGTCCGGAGTCAGGAAGTTGGAAGTGTTACACCCCCGTGCCTCGTAGAGCACGTTGAGCCTTCGGTCCTGCGCCTGATTTCTTACCGGTCGCGTCGGACTGCCGTCCCATCGGAATATGAGAATGAGGGAACAGAGAGTGCACTTGAGTCTGCGGGTGTACTTATATGTCTTCCGCAAATGGCTCGTCTATATTAGACGGCCGCCGCGCCGTAGCAAAAATCGACTAGGACGACATTTTTATTATTTTTTGTAGCATGCTCTTGTCGTATCAACCCTCTCAAACCGCACAAATCACGACATCGTAGTCCGTGACATCGGTGTTGTTGGAGCACGCTTTCCACAATACTCCGGGCTTCTTTACTAAATAAATCTGAAGTAGCACATGAAGCAAATTTAGTTGTATTATGTCAAGAATTAGATAGAAATTAGGGTGTACTCTCGAAGTTCGATGTCACAATCAAGTAAATAGTAAGTTTCTCTTTTCAAACCAGTAGCTTATATATTTTTTATGGTGTAAACGAGCAGTCGGAGCCTTTGTTATGGCTACCGACTCTCGTATACATCTGCATAGAGACTATACAGATGCGCTGCCCTCTTTTCTCCTCCCATATAAATTGACCACCAGCACACACACACACTGCACGAAACACGACAGCACAGCTGTCACTTTACGCCCGCCTCGTGTGAGAAGTCAATTTCTAGCCAATGGAGGCTTGAGATTGAACACACTTGGGCACTTGAAATCACTACAATACACAACAAATACTAGCCATTTCTCAACAACCAGACTGGAATTCAAAGAACGTTTCAATGTTTCCTTCTATTTATCCAGCGAAGTGGCGGTATGGGTATAATGGGATATTTTTTTCTGTTGCTAACACAAATATCATCGACAAGTCAAATTATCAAACAATTAAAAATGTAAACCGGTATTAAATTAGATTGCTAGTATTTTCAATTTATTAGTATTTCAGCGGCAAACGGATCAGGTAAAAAAATTAATTTAGGTAACTTAAGAATTATAGTTTTGGGAATTTTCATTAACCACTGACGTCATCTACTTTGTTTCACTGATCTTACTTAGCTCCAGGCACCCCCATGCTACCTTAGCCGAATCGTAATGGCGGCGTGAACGATACATCGTTTTTGACGAGAAAATTTAAAAATTGTGTGCGGCTGATCTAAGGTAGGTATGACTTTAAGCTTATGTTACTTTTACTTAAACGATGATAAATGTAATTACTATCCTTTTAGGCTTTAAAATATGCTTAATTCTAGGATTTGATCCATGTAAATATATCCGCGTGCTTGTAGGTCACGAAATATTGAATGAAAAAGTGGGACTTTGGTCAAGATTTCTTTTCAAAATGGTATGGCATTTAAAAAAGCAAGTAAAGAATTTTCAGTGCCCATAATGTCATTGAAATGACTAGTCCAAGTAAAAAATACAATAGCTGATAGTGCAGTAAAAAAATTAAGAAGAAAAATAACTATTAATACCAAAGAACAAGAGAATTAGTTCGTTGGCCGAAGTACAAAAATCTAAGATGCTCAGTGTTCTTCTTAATAAGAACCTTGATGAAGCACGCGAAACTCCTTAGAAAACCTTCCTTTTCTTCTTTTCCAAAACGAAAGCTAAGTTATGAATACATTATTGGCAGTCCTATGAATAAGCATAAATGGATGTGAACAGTAAGTAGCTAACAAAAGAACATTATTTAACCTTTCGGTTACCGCGGACGTTCATTGACGCTTCAAAAACACGCAGCGAACACGTGGTCGGTACCGGGAGATTTAAGAAATCAAAAATGCTACTTTATCTCTATGCTTAATATGATAAAGATCATAGATATAAATTATGCTACACTAGCATCAAGCCACAAATGTGACACTAACCCCACTCCACGGTTACAGCCCCGCCAACATTTCCTGCGATAAGCGCATTCAACGATATAAAAAAAGCAGCTTTACAATTATTATAATAGTACATTGAAATAGTTTTACTAGCAAAGTAAACGTATTATAATGTAAAAATTGTATAGTGATGTTATTCTAACAAAAAATTGGGATAAAAAATGAAGACATAGTGAAGAAGTGCCCAAAATCTAAAATAAAAAAAAATAGAAAGTCAAATTTTTATTTTCGAATACATGTAGATTTTGTTGTATAAGATACTTGAAAATTCTACGACGTTCTTGGTGGATGTACTTTTATTAGGAACCCAAAACTTACCCTTCTTAAATTGAAGGCGAAGACATAACTTTTTACTTTATATTGAAGATGTAAAAGGCCCTTATCTACTTAGCCTTGTAATTGTCAGGTCTCTTGAAATGCTTGAAACGCTATTAAAATCATTAAATTCATTATTTCTATGAGCTCTACAAATTGTGATTTTAATATCTTGAATTGAATGCTTTTATATTGGCCTCTCTTATAATTTTAATTTAATAGTCGCTAAGCTAAAATAGTGCTTCTTGTCACTAAATTAGCCGAAAATTTTATCAAGAAAAGTAAAAAAAAAAGTGAAAATGGGTAAATGTCCATATCCAATATAAAATATGCTTGAACATTTTTATACAAAATAATTCATGTTGGTTCGTTTTACAGAGAATGTCACAAAATATGTAAAAACATTTGTTCGGTCATTGACGCGGTGTCACAGGATTTTGTACAAATCCGCAGGTGGTATTGTCCCAGAGCAGATTAACGAATGTAGGTATATTGGCTACAGAATTTATTTAGTTAGCTTTACGCAGTCTATGTCAGGATTACAGAAAGGTTTTTGATATATATAATAATTATTGTTTTTAATTCACAAGTATGTATATTGTTGCTTTGCTATAACAACGCGCGCCTAATTATTCATAAGGCGTCTTTTATAGGTATTATTACTATTACTACTTCCTACTATTTATATTGATAACAAATTCGGCATCATTTTATAGGGCCCGAGTATCGAAAGTCCTGGCTGCTATAGATCTTAAAACGGAGGATGTGGGTAAACCGCAAAGCCCTCGTATTCTGTATTACCACGACTCTGCCAGAAGACAGCGGTGCGTGAGTTTACAGTTGCTGAAGACACGAGCCATGATATCTGAGATCTAGGTGGACCCTGAAGGGTGGCACCGAAGCTGGGAAAGACGAACATTTCACTCACGAGCTCCCCAGACCCACATTTCCAGCGAAATCAAACAAGTACACATTATTATTTTTCTGATTAACTAATATTTTATCACCAAGACTGAACTTCAGAAAAACTATAAATCAAAGTCTTCGACATAGCAACTAAGCTGCAATTTATCACATCTTCCGATAACGACAATGCACTTAAAACAATCAATAATGGGGGATTCAACATAAGGACATTAATGTCTCCTCCATACTGTCATCAAGCACGATACTGTCAACGCCTAATATATTATATTCCGAGTAGATCGATCCAAGTTGCAGCCCGTATTTTGTTACTACAACTTTTTTGAAAATGTACAATATTCCACCTAACCGATAAAATGTTATACCTTTATCAGAACATATAATTATTCTAGATATATTTAATCAGTAAAATAATCATTCTATAAATTTAAAAGCAAAAAAGATTCCGGAATGTCACATTCATTAGTTGATTGTAACTTTTACCTACGTTATACTAGAGTACAATATAGTACCTTACATTAAACTGTTACCAAAAACGTTTAGATCGAGGACGTCATTTCATTTCTGTGCGCTAAAAAAACATCAAAATGGGTGAAACAATCTTGCGAATGTGATATTGCAGACTCACGCTGTTGCAATTTCGCTATTAAGTGTATTTTCACAAAACAGAGGTGTTGTTGATGGAATAAAATGGAATCGAAGCTTTATTCGAATTGAAAAAGAAACGAATTATAATAAATTAACAAGTTTTTTCCTTTAACAAATTTATTTTCTATATCCGATTCTTACTCATAACACAAGTTATCAAGAACATAGGTTATGACTGTTATACCTGTAAGTTTAAATGATATTTCCTTTTTTATGTTCATAAAGCAAAATATCCTTAACGTGCCTATAATATTTGTGGCCATGTAGTCGATGATGTGTAGATGAAAATTTGTAGCAAAATTATATTATATTTTAGAACATGCAAAAATATAATACATCGAAAACTTTATTTCATTGTTGTGTTGTTTATATGTATAATCGTTATTTATTTACCAGATTTATAAAAAACCCACATATAGTATATTACATGAGATTATTTCCAATCAGCAGTTGTAATTATAACTTTGCAAACTTATTTAAGCTGTTAAGCTCATACCTTTCAGAGGTACGGAAACCATAGTGTGCGAACACAATTCATACTTGATTGTTCGTAAATGCAGTAAACGCAATGCACCTTCACCGGCTTTGGATAAGGCCAGAAGTGTAAGGAACTTTTGGAACACAATAGTGTCGAATACCTTATAAAGCACGCTTGTATTACATCAAAGGTTTTGGCGAGCGTAATTGATGGCACCTCCGTAATATGGAGGTTGTTATCATAGAACAATTATAATAATTTGGAGATTTTGCAAGGAGATGAAGTTCCCATTGTAGCCCGCCTCCTCCTGCTGCTCTTTAGTGATCTTTTTTTATAAGAGAGATAAAAGCTAGGTTAAAACAATTTTTTTTAACCATGATTGTGTCGTTATAAGGTATACCAGTACTGGATATGTTTAGATAAAAGCAAAATTTTAAAAGTTGTAAATTCGTCAGTAAACAATCAACGAAATTAAAATTATGAAAAGCCTAAAAATTTAGTCTTTGTAATATTATATACCTTTACAAATTTGTAAGAATATAATTAGAATTGTGAACGTGCTGAATTTAGTAACACAAACATTTACTCTCGTAGCTCGTAGAGGGGCAATAAACCGTTCAGAGTCGTTTCATGCTGCATGATTTCATGAGTATGATTTATGACGTTTTATTATTTAATAAATAAATAGTATAAGACACATATAAGATGGGTTTGTGTAAAGATCAATAGGATGTAAATACCAGTAATTTGTAAATCACCAAGTTACATAAGTTATTATAAACACTACAACTACAAACCAAGTAAGAGGTTCGCCTGGCAAGAATTTAATTAATATTAATATTATCATAAAACTGTAGTAGCCTTTTATAATAATCTAAAAGTAAAGATCAATATATAAAAGCAATTAAAAAAGAAGAACGACGAGGAATGAGTAAGGATTGGCAAAATTCAATTTAAAAACATTAATTGCATAGTAACAATACTCTTACACGCATTTAAATATTGTTTATAAATTGTTATGGTGACAAAAGAACAATAGGAGCTATTTAATGTAGTCATCGACGATCTCCGTTCGCATATGCAAATTTAAGCAGATGCCGTTCTTCATACCGTTCACTAATGTACCATAGGTTACCCAAACTGTAACACTAATATTAATTCAATTTATCATTTTTATCAACACGTAATGTCAAAAAAAATGTATAGATAAAAATATTGCATCGTACCGTAAAAATAGGTAGTTGGTTTCGTAGAGCGACGTCTCGACCAATGTTATTGCTACGGCTTAAAATTGGGCAATCTAGTGGTAAGTTATTACGGACGCCTACAAAGATCCACATCAAAAAATGTACAAGAAAATACGTTGGTATAATTTATCAAATATCCTGCTTGGTTCTTTAAATTTTCGCGAGAATCATATCAGTGATCGTACATAACATAATTCTTAAATTCTGTATTCTGTAATGTGCACAATAAAGTATATTTCACTCATTCATTCGTTCATAATACCACTTAAAAAGTTCAATTTCTAGCTCATCTTATGGATTTATCAACGGACAACAACAACAAAAAAGTTCTAAATAGTAGGTACTGGCAGTAATTTTTGGAACGCTAACAAAGCTAAATACGTCCCAAGACGCCATTTTGCTTTAAGCTCGCGGGTTTTATAAATTAAGAATCTTTAATTTGAAAATTTGAGATTAATACTTATCAGAAATAATAACAATAAATTATATAAGTTCCTTGATTACTGATAAACACTCTGGAGTGGTTTTTGAAAACTTGGAAAATAGCCCATTATTCTCAATTACAGACGCACTTTCATAGTATCTCCCGCGTTCTACTGCTACCTAGTAAATATGGTTACGACTACCAAGCAGTACATATAAAACAAATAATCGATTAGTAAGAAATAGCCATACTGTATTCCCGTTTAACGGCTGGCACTATCTGGAAGGTAGCACTCGGTCACCTTCACCTGATAATGCCGTGATATTTATTGTGACTTGGGAGTTTTTCGTAGCCCAGTAGAGGGGTGAAGAGCCGTGTATCAACACCACAACGATTATGCAGATGTCTATAATTCGCGTCTGTAGTCAAAAATAGGCTTTTATATTATGCTATATATCAAAAAATATTGATTCAATACAATATTAATATAACACAGGTATATTTTAGTGACATGTATATTATAG
>LUGF01053216.1:277550-290312 GCA_001625245.1 Calycopis cecrops
TTTTTATTTATATAATGTTGAATCATACGTTTGTATTAATAGACAAAACATAATAATATAACATCGGGGCTTGTATATATCTTTGTTGGAAGCGCTACATTGCCGGCAAATTTAAATTGTTTAATATTGTTCACGCCAGATCGTGACGTCACTCGCTCTCGACAATCCATTAAAATATTCGGTATCGCGCGCGTTCAAGCCGACCGCAGACAGTGCGTCTCGAGCTCGCAAGTGAGTGACACGTTGGCTTCTGCAGATAGCTTTAATAGTGCTTTCGTAGTAATTACCGCTAAAAATTCATTTCGCTTGTTTCTTGTCGGCTCAATATATATACATGCTTGTCGGCTCATAAAAAGAATAATTATTCAATACTGCTGTGGACGTGTGTTCGAGAGACGCGGCACTTTACTTGGACATCAGGTGAGTCAGCTTTCCCAACTACATCCAAAATTACCCTTATCCCATTTACCCGAATTCCTTTCTCAGCCCTTCGTGTGACGATAGCCATCCCAGCGTCGTCAAATATTAATATTGGAAAGTAAACAAACTATCAGCGTATCAACTGATCAAGTAACTCACTTGGGTATCACCACAATCAAAGGGTTCGTAACCCTCTGTGTTATAATACTCTTGTCATATGAACCCTCACAAAATACACAAATCGTGACAATATAATCCTTCAATCCGGTGTTATTGGAGCGTGGTTTTTAAATAAATTAATCTAAATAAACACGTTATGAGGTGAATTTAGTTTTTTTCTACGCTCGATGTCATAATTAACTAGCTGGTACATAGTTGTTTCTTTTATACCAAAAGCTAATATTTTAAAATTACAACAATAACGAATAAATACATTCCGTATCTCAACAACCAGACAGGAATTACAACGTTTCCATGTTTCTTTCCATTTATTCGGCGAAACCTCCCGTTTGGTTTAGTGGAATATTTTTTGTTGTTGTTGCTAATACTACTTAATCGTATGTCAAAATAAACAAGCCGTTACAAATGTAAATTACAAAAGTAATAATTAGAACTCAAGAAATCTATTACCATATTTTCAAATTAGATTTAAAAAAAATATTTGTCGAATAGCAATTACTTAGTTATGATTCTTCTGTTTATCTGTTGAAGAGTTATATTACTGTATTATTATAATACTGACATATACAATTAATTTATCAAATTTATTATAACAACCAAAAAAATTATTGCATATATTGTTAAAGCGGTCCATTAATCATAACCCCACTTCAAATATCCGGACTGAAAATAATCAACTAGAGCATAACGTCTTGTGTTGACAAGTGACACGCTCTCTAACTTTCATATATTATAAGCATATAAGTAATAACTTGTGAGTAGCACTTTTCGGTAGCAAGCTTATATAATTATTATTTAACTAACCCTTGTCGGTAAATTTATAGTATATTAGTATAAAGATTATTTATATTTATCCAATCTACAATAGGTAGAATTAACGACGGCCATTAACGAATTTAAAAATTATAATATTTTTAAAATATTTATTGACCATTTTTTTTGTTTGAGGAGTGCTTTGGACGTGAAATGAAGTTAAATAAATATTTACTTGTAGGGTTTAACAAATGGGGAAGTACAAAAACCTAAGATGCTTCGGTGAAGCTTCTTATAAAACTTACGCCTTTCCCAAAGTGGAAGCTAAAGTAAATATATTATTAGCAGCTCTATGAATTATCTAAAATCGATGCTAGCTGCAAGCTGCCATTAAAAGTAGATTATTTCAGAAATCAAACAACGCTACTTCACACTAACACTAGTAATAGGTAGTGCCACACTGTAATGCATGTAGGCGAATTTGGCCAGCACTACCGGAAGTACCTCTCGCATACAGAAAACTGGCGTAAAGTGACAGCTATGCTGTCGCCTTTTATAGATGTTTTTTTAACTAAAAATTGAGATCCAAAATTAAGACATAGTGTAAAAGTACTCAGAACCAAAATTAAAAAAATATAACTAAATTCGTTAAAACTTAACCTTCTAGTGGAAGCTAAGGAATAACTTCTTACTTTATATTGAAGATGTAGAAGACCAGCGATATGAGCCTTTATCTACTTCTCATTCATAATCGCCAGATCTCTTGATATGCATGACACGCTATTAAAATCATATTCATTATTTCTACGAGCTCTACAAAATGTAATAATTATATCAATTGAATACTTTTTATCTCCAATATATTGAAAACCTTGGCCCCTCTTATTGATATAAATGATTATGGCTTAGTTAGAAAATAAGAAAATTATTCTCTTAACACTAAATTACTTCCACTAGCCACTTATTTATATAGTCAAGATCCACACAATATACTATATGAACAAAAATATTGTAAAAAAATTCTTATAAACGTTATAAAAAAGTTAAATATAAATAAAGTAAAAATGTGTAAATGTCGATTTCGAGTATAAATGTTTGTACATTTTTGACAAAATATTTCATATTGGTTTGTTACACAGAGAATGTCACAAAATATGTAAAAACATTTTGTTCGGTCATTGACGTGGTGTCACAGGATTTCGACCAAATACGGCAGTGATATTAATTAAATTATCACAGGACAGATTAACGAATGGCTACAGTGTTTATTTAGCTACATGCATATGTCTGCCGTAGCTAAAATTTAGACAAGAACACCATTATATTTAATGATGCTGCTAAATAAGGTATTTCTGAACCCAATACGATATAGAGTTCTTCAAGAAAATAGTATATTTATTTTTAAATGTCTGGCAACAAACTGAAGAGACTTTCTGTGTTGCCGTTGTCTATAGTCTGTAGCCCCATAACACATAATAAAGAACTTCCTTATAACCAACAGATATTATATAGTGAAAATTGTATGTAAGTTTAATTCCAATTAAATTAATGTTTGTTACCTCTATTATAAGTTCTAAAGAGATCATCGCTAGCACGGGTTACATGTTCTGATATTTATTTTTAGTAACCGCCTTACTAAAAGCTTTTTCTAAATAGGTTACCCGATTTAATGTAAGTCAGAGTACATTGAAAGTGAGTTAGTGTTTATTAGACACAATATTCAGGGCTAAAATTCTTTTGAACGAGTTGATTTTAGTGAAAACTTAATTAATTTTGTGATATATGTGTTATATCTTATATGCAAAATTATAATATGCAAATTGAAACACTTATATAATAATAATTGTACAGTTAATTTACAACTAAAAACTTATTTACTATTATTATTGCGAGTCCATCTGGGTGTTGCTGTAAACAAATTATGATTTCTAGTATTATGTGGGTTGTTTGATGAGAGAAAAAGAATTGTTTTTTCTTATTTAATGTAACGAAAAGGAGAAGCTACATCAGCTGATAGCAAGCAAACGATCATCATATAGAAGTCGGCACAACTACAAACTATTATGACATTTAAACATCTTTAATTCATTTAAATTGGACCTTCGTAGACAAGACGGCATGTTGCTTTATTCATATAGACCATTCTTAATGACCCAGCTATACTTATTACTTAGTACCTACATGTATTCGAATATTAAAAAACCAGGCCAAGTGCGAGTCGGACTCACACACCGAGGGTTCCGTAGGTATGGGAGGTATGAGCAAAAGTAATAGACGTTGAGAAAATTACACTCCCCTGCGACAAGTTGACAAACTTATATATGCGGGTGCTTGCATACATTTAGTATGAAACGAACTACATGCATAAGTTGGTAATGATTTTTCCAGTGATATAAATTTTATTTACGAATTTTTAGATTTATTCCTATATGTATACTGTAAGGTCTTACTTTTTGCCAAATTTCAGAATTCTAGCGTAACGGGAAGTACCCTATGAATTTTCGAAAAAGTGCGTTTTCATACAAAATTTGTACATATATGGCTATAACTTTTTATTGCGTTAACTTAGAAGTGTAATTTTTTCAAGGCATCAAGACGTAACTGACCTTCGTATTTGACAAAAATTTCAGCTTAATCCCTTCACGTGTTTTAGAAAAAAAGGTCGTGACAGACGTACAGACAGACGGACAACAAAGCGATCCTATATGGGTTCCGTTTTTTCTCTTTGAGATACGGAACCCTAAAAAACGACAGAAAACACGGATAATAGAGATACTGCACAATAGAGGAAATAGACGAAATCGCGTTTGCAGATTTTTAACTCTTTATAGCACAAAGTGGCAGCAAGGGAAGTCATGTTAATTTGGGGTACATACCGCTGCCAATATCGACCACATATAAATCGATCACATCTACAATGTGTTGTTTACCAAGAGATGATAGTAGACCACGCTCCATTGGAGCTGAGTTGAATCGGCACAACCGAGAAGGTACATCTTGATTACACGTTTGTGGCATAAAGTGACAGACGTTCTGTCGTGATTCGTGCGATGTATAAATATCCGGTGGTTCATGCAGGGAGGAAGAGGGAAGAGGAGGAAGGATGGCAACGCAGCTCTCCGTCCTCGTCCAGACAGCGCCAATCACTTTTCGAATGCAAATGTGGGGCGGCTAGGTGGAGCACCTAGCTGCAGGGTATCCTATACTATAAAAACCTCTTATTCTATTTTCCTGTCCAATGGGCCACCAAACTCACTAACCATATGTCACTTTAGAGGTGCAATATCGTATATTATAGTTGTAACCTATACGAAAATGCAAAAGCTTGTGAAATTTCTTTGTCATGTCTTATTACAAACTTTAGTTTATTCTTATTCAAAATTATCGTGCTATGTGATGTAGGACGTAGTTTACTCCGAGTGACAGCTAGGAGTTTCTCATTAAGTTCAGGAAGTAGTACTCACACGCTAGTCTTCGGCACTATTATAATGAAGCACATAATATAAATACTGGAGTAAATTTGCAATATACGGAAATAAAGCTTTGAATAATTAAATTTAAAATTGAAATAGTTAATATGAACGTTGGAGTATATTTTTTGCAATTTACGCAGACGAAACTGCACTAATCACACGAACATTAAGGTAATTCCGCTTACTAGACATTGCTTCAAAGTAAAAGCTATGCTGTTGTCTCGTCCAGTTTTTGGTGGCTCATTCCAGGGAGGTAGGTAACATAAATTAATTATCTGCATAAAAATTTTGCTGATTTCAATAGGAATAGGACTCCGAATGCGAAAAATTCTATGTATATTTTATTGAAATAAGAGAATACATTTACAATTTTGAGAAGCAAACAAGTTCTTATTTTTGGGTAGGTACTTCAATCTTGTTTATATCAATCGGAATTTCGTCCAATACAATCCGCCCTAGAGCAGATAAAAATGCTCTCAGCGATTGCATTGAATTGAATTCAAAGTGTTCTAGTCCTTTTTCATTCCATGTTTATCGATTTTTTTATATTCGTACTATTCTTCCACACGTTCTACTTGTTCACTACATAATTCTGAGTATGGAATAGACGAACAATGTCAGCAAAGTTCATATTGTAGGGCCCGCAAAATTATGAAAGGTTCACCTCCAGGGTACACCTCATTCTATATCCTTTAAAATTGTTTACATTTCGGAAAACAGTTATAGTAAGCGTAACACGTAGTATATCATATATTTATAATATTGATAAAATATCGTTCACTTCAAGCGATGATATTGTGATGTTGTAGCTCTATAGTATGGTATATAAACCTTTTATATAAACCACGGACAAAAAAGATGTGATGAAGAGAAAGCATTTTACGGTACATAATTATTGGAAACAATAGTAAACTTTTATTTAATTGCCCTAAAATTTTGTAATATACGTAGGCACTAAATTGATTGATTTGATCTTAATATTTAATCCATCCTTCTCTATGGGCAACCAGAAACTCACTGCTCAGTTGCCACTTTACGCCGATATCATGTGAGTGAGACCTCTCCTATCTTGCTGGCCCAATTCAGCTGTAATTCAGCATGAGACTATATTTTACTAAAAACTTTGTGGCACTTCATTATATAATTATGTATAGATTAGGTGCGGTATGAAGCCTTTCCGCAACAGAAGAAACAGCCCGTATGGTATGAATCCTTAGAAAAAATATCAGAAATGGTAGAAAAGGTACTCTAATTCTTATCAGGTCATTAGAGAGCAGAATGCCGACGTTGCATAATTTAACCAACTACTTCGCAAACAACCTTATAACTATTTTATTTTTTTTATATATAAAGGCATATTTTTTATTACTTAGGTAGATTCTTTATTTTTTCTTAGTTGAGAAACCGCTTTCTTGCGTTAGTAAAGCTGTATTTGAATTAACAATTTATAAGGTAAACCGTGTTTCTATCATAAATATTAAATTACATTAGATATTCCACGCGTTTTCATACGCATAAAATCAATCCCAAGGAAAAAAAATTGAAAAAAGTTTTTTTTTATTCCTGATTAATATCTACGTACCTACAAGTTAAATAATAAACCATTCAATAGATTTTACGTAAATTAGTAACATAAATCTTTATTAAAAACTTTTGCCTTTGTAATATTAGTAGGATTGGATTAGTTGACTGGTTCTTTTAATTCAAAATAAGTCCAAGCTTTTTTCACAAATGGATATTCACATATAACCAATGATTTGTTTGGATACATGGATTGGCTATAGCAGACGATTGCATTAGACTTTAGCAACAGTTACACAGAGATCGTGATTAGGAATTATTATCAATTATGTTTAAATTAAGTTATTATATCCAGTTGCCACATTCATTGCGCTGGAAGCGATACTTTTTAACAGAAAGCGTTAGAATTGTTTCTTTGGTGTCTAATTTATTGCGTCTTCAAATTGTATAAATTATGAAAAGTAGAAATCTCTGTGACCGAGGTGCAGTAAAAACAGTGCGGTGGATGATTGAGGGTTTCCACCTGTTACTCTTATTAGCTTTTCGATTAGCTGTTCTAGAAGAAGTTGTTAGAGAAGGAATGGAAGAAAGTGATTGATTCTTTGTCGTTCTTAGTAATAGTTATTTCCGTCACTGTTGTGCTGTGCTATATTATTACACTGTTGTGCAGTATTAAGCTGTGATGACTCATTGGTTCACCAGACAGTGACAATCATAGACATATCTCCTATGAATATTTCTTTTCTTCAACACACTGATGCGGCCTCTGAATTAACACAGATTATTTGGACAAATCCATTACCAAAATAATGTTCGTTTGTCAACCTATTCTCATAAGAATTAAATCCGTATAATTTATATAAATAAAAGGAATACGTTACTATTAAAGACTAAACATTATGCGCCCCAGTTACATTCTCAACTGTGACTAGCCGTGTTTTCGTAATGCGCTGGATTAGTCTTGATAAATGAGTATTACCGCTTCTGGCATTACAAATACCTATCCCATACTAGCCTAAAATACGAGTAGTTTTAGTCTAGCCTCCGCTATAATGATATCAATCCAGCCCTTTGTGACCTAATAATTTTCGTAACAAATATTATTGTATTTTTTTACGAAATAGTAGAAATACTTGTTAAAATTATAAACATATAACGGAATTGTGATCTATCTCGAAATATTATCAAGTTTTCAAGTCAATTATATTATTTTTCGATTGACTCGTATATACCAACGAATATTTCCATCGGATGAGATACAATTGATTTATCGGATATTATGAGATTGCAATATTATCATTTTCCTATTCTTCTTAAACAACAACAACAACATACGTTGTTAAAAATGAATAGTCATTAATTAACTCCATTCTGTGCGAAGTATTTATTATGTTTATAATTGTAAAAATATTGTACATGGTTTTTATAGTATCAGTACTATTAGTCACAGTGATTAAATTCAATTTACTTTTTGTTTTTAATAAAATAACACCATTTTGGTTTAATTAATTTTATTCCTGATATCAATTAATATAACAAAGTTACAATCGAAAATGAAAAAAATATATACAAAATTGTATCAACCTTACTAATCTTATTAACTTTTCCTGTTCATTTTACAAAAAAAAACACAGAGCATTGGTTGGTTTACCCAAGCAACCGCAAAATAATGTCAAACTTTTAGTTTACACTGATCTCAATGATTCTTGACTGGTGGAGGCATTTTTGATGTGAGCGAGAGGTACCTCGGGCGTCCCAACCCTATTCGGCTGCAACGATGCAAGACACTACCTCTTATTGTCAGCAGAATTAATAAACGATTTACAAAATTTGATTAATAAAATACCATCCATTGTATATAATAAAACAGTAGAATCCGTGTGTTATAGACACACGGATTTTACTGGTTTATTGAATATATTTACAAAAAATATTAGGGGCGATGTAAAATAGTAGTAGTTATGTATATTATTACTATATAATTATATTATATAGATAGACAAACAACTAATATATATAACTAATGTGTATGTGTTCACATACGAATTAATTCAATTTTAGGAAAAAAAACCTAAATCCAACTTTTAACACTACATTACAAATTTACATTTTATTCAAGTGGTGGTAGTTAATAATTTAGTCAGAATTAAAAGCTTACATTTTGTACTATTTGTTTAAGCAAGATAAGCACTTCTCTGTGTACAAAGTTATTGCAAAAATAGTTACCCTGGTCTACTATAGTAGCCACGTGTGTACCTACTCTAGTATTAATAGAATAGTAAATGTATTATAATACGTTTACTATTCTATTACATTATAGGATGTGTTATAATATACTATTCTATTAATTATAGGATAATCTAACTATAGTTAGTTTATCCTAACAAAAATTGTGGTATAAATGAATATAAAATCAAAATCAAAAAGTTTTTATTCAAAATAGAATTACAGGAATTACTTTTTGAACGTCAACAATAAAATCTACGACCGGTTCAACCCTAGCCCTGAGAAGAACCGGCGAAACAAACTCAGCGGGCCTCATGTCGTGATATGTAAAAGTAAAAAATATAAAAATACAAATACATTTGCATATTATTAATGATATAATACAATACAATTTATAAATTTACAAAAAATATGGTACAGAAACAGCCTGGGAGGAGGGTACTAATCCCAAGATGTGGTATCTGTCATAAAATCTGTTATCTTATAGTATGCCTTATCACACAAGCGCTCTTTAACAACTTTTATAATGTATTAGTCGAAAGTTTTTGGTCGCTTTCTGGGATCCTATTGTAGAGGCGTATGCATTGCCCCCGAAAAGAATTCTTTACTTTACTAAGTCTATGAAATGGTATGTCTAATTTATGCCTGTTTCCGTATTTATGTTATGATTATCATTTGTAGTTCTGAATTCACAAATTTTCTTTCTTACATACAATAATATATAGTGAAATACTTATCAAAAATCCATAATTTTAAATATAAAAAGTCATAATTTTGTTTCCAAATTAAAACGTAGATTATGTTGTGTAAGATACTTACTTATAGATACAATTCCAAGACCTTTTTGATGGAAGTAATTTTATTAGGATTCCAAAATTCCACCTAAATTCGTTAAAACTTAACCTTTTTAAGTTGAAGGCGAAGGTATAACTTCTTACTTTATATTGACGATGTCGACAGCCAGCGACGTGGGCCGTAATCTACTTAGCATTCGCAATCGCCAGATCTCTTGAAATGTTTGACACGCTGTTAAAATCGTGTTCATTATTTCTACGAGCTCTACAAATTGTAATTTTTACATCAATTGAATACCTTTTATCTCCAATGCTATTGAAAACTTTGGCCCCACTTATCATTTAATGGAATCGTCGCTAAGAGAAACTATATAAATAAATAATACACATTATCACTATATTACTCCCACTAACCACAAACACGCAAAATGTAAACAAATAAACAAGATTGATATAAACAAGAGGCATTAAATTAAACAACATATTTAGTGTATCATTTCCAGGTCACACCACAAAAATCAGATCAATCGGAGCAATAAATTAGCCACAGGAATATATTAAAGTTTTTTCTCACTTCGTACACGCTGCATCGCAGCTGATCGCCAACTATGGCCGGCCGGGGTACAAAGAGTGTTAACAATTTTTCGCTATTTAACTTGTTTGGAAATAGTAGTTTATGCAACTGTCGTATAATGAAGGGTATTAAAACTCGAGTGTGAGTTTTTGAAACGAGCGGAGCGAGTTTCAAAATAGTAACAAGTGTTTTAATACCCGTGTTATATGTAGTTGCATACACTTTTTTATCTTTACTAATGCAATTAATCAATTAATAAAACATTGCGAAACATTAAATTCACGCGTACGTGTATTGTCGCCATTAAAATCTAACCAATGAGATCGCAGCTGCAGCGCGCGCAGGGCCAATCAGGAGCGAGCGCGCGCTGTTAAGGATTTTGACATAAGGCTCTCTCACCATTCTCTCTCTCTCTCTCTCTCGCTCTCACACAGTGTTATAATGAGATTTCACGATATCGATTTGGATATTATAACATCATGTCAAATTACTTAAATTGAGTTTTTTGTTGTCTGAGCTATAACAGTATTTATTATAAGTCAAGTATTGAAAACATAAGTAGAATGTTACAACATTAGTGTAGATAAAAGTATTTTCGTATACTTGACGTAAACAATTTGTTATTAGTTTCGGATTAACTGTAGGCACTCATAGTATATGTGGTTTGTTACTATGTTGGTATGTATAATAAAAAAATGTAATTTTATCATTATAATGTTACTTTCAATGATCACTTATTATTGTCGTAATTTAGATCCACAAGATATAAGTTTTATAATAAAAAAAAAACTATGTTTGCAACATTATAAACAAAAGATAAAAAAATCCGTGTAAATATTTGTACCTTTTACAAAATATTTCATGTAGGTTACAAAGAGAATATCAATAAATGTAAAAAACATAATACGTTCAGTCATTGACGCGGTGTCACAGGATTTAAAAAAAATCCGCCTGTGGTATTGTCCCAAATCAGATTAACGATATGTATTTTGTATATTGGCTACAAAAGTTCATAATAAATAACAATAATGTCGTCCTAGCCAATTTCAGCTATGGCAACCGTCTATACATATAGATGAGTCATCTGCGCAGTACATATTATAGTGCACAAACAAGTGTACTCTCTGTTCCCTTTTTCAGATACATGAGGCACACTAAAAGTTTTGCACTTCTAGCTAATCGGAACTTTTGAATTTGAATGTTATATAATATATATTTAAACGTTTCATCCTTCTTAGTGATAAAAAAAAATAATTGTCGGGAAATCATTTGTCAATTGTTTTTTATCACACATCAAAGTTCCACGTACGCAACGAAAATGCAATTATGTCGAAAAGATTTTAGAGCGATGATTTTTTATGATTTTAAAAATTCTCTCTCTCCGCAAGAATTTGCCGCTCGTGTACAAAATGCTTTTGGGAGAGAAGCACCTTGTTTGAGCACCGTGAGACGATAGTTTGCTGAATTTGAGAGAGGTCGAATTTCTTTACATGACGAATTTCGTGAAGGGCGGCCTTCAACTGCCGTCAAGGAAAATAATGTGGCTACTGTTAAGCGGCTAATTGAAGAAAACCCGCGGATTGCCTTTGAGGCAATTCGAGGACTATTGGGGATTGATATGAGCCAAAATCAGAAAATTTTACACAAAGAATTGAAAGTTCGGAAACTTTCTTGTCGTAGGATCCCTCATGAACTGACAGCGGAGCAGAAGCGGGCTCACGTGGAATGGTGCTTACAGATGCTACTGAAGTACGACCACGGACATTCTAATGCTGTTTATGTTAATGTCACAGGACACGAAACGTCTATTTATTGTTTTGAACCCGAAAAAAAAAACAGCAATCTTGTGAATGGGTGTTTGAAAATGAGAACAGGCCAACAAAAGTAAAGCAGGCGAGAAACGTTGGTAAAAAAATAATCGTTTTTTTTTCTCAGATACGGGTCCCATTTGTACAATTCTACTTGAAGATCAAAAGAGTGTTAATGCCGAATGGTATTGTACTATTTGGTTACCCAGGATGTTAGAAAAAGTTCGCGAAAGACGACCCAAAAGCCGCGTTCTCCTATATCATGACAACGCTTCTTCAAACACGACCAACAAAACAAAGTCATTTTTAGCCTCCGAAAAAGTACAACTCGTCACCAATACTGCGCATAGCCCCGACCTAGCACCCTGTGATTTCTGAATTTTTCTCAAAATCAAAGATTTGATGAGAGGTTTCACTTTTACCAACTCTGAAGAGGCAGTGATAGCGTTCAATAAACACAGAAAACATGCCTTCAGATCTGTGGTCCTCCTGTTTTAAGAAAATGGTTCGATCGCATGAAAAAATGTTTAAAATGTAAAGGAGACTATTTTGAAACGCAAAGAACATAAAATGTTGGTTATGACATGTTGTTCTTTTGAGTTACGCAAAACTTATAGTGTTACCTACGTATTTCGATGGGACGGCAGTACGATACGACCGGAAAGAAATTAGGCGCAAGACCGACGGCTTAACGTGCTCTCCAAGACACGGGGGTGTAACACCGCCAACTTCCTGACTCCGAATTGTTATTGGAAATTGAAAAATCCCAATAACAATTTTCAATCCGACCCGGGATTTGTATCCAGGGCCTCACATCTGTGATTAAACACGCTTAACACTAGACCACGAGGCAGTCAGAATTTATTATACAGAATTTATTTAAGTAACTTTAAGAGTAGATTTGTCATGAATATAGTAAGAATTTTGTTCAACAAATCAAATCGATACTGTCGGTAGCTTATTTAAGAGTTTACATCTAATAATAATTAATTCAATACAGTATGTGTACACTG
>LUGF01053216.1:346916-357781 GCA_001625245.1 Calycopis cecrops
CTAGCTTAAGTTTAAATTTAAAAGGGATAGTAATTATGTATTTACGTTGTCACTATTTGTATTCAAAATGACACTACTCTCTTCCATTTACCAATTGGAATAATTAAATATACCATTTAAACATTCGCCCACTTAATAATTCTGTATTTAGTATTATTTATGTGTCATCACGAAAAATGTTGCCTACTCAAATTTATCAAGAATCGTTAAAAACTCAATAATTTCAATACGTTTTGTCATAAAATTTAGAACAGGATCGCCAAGGGCTTTAGTTTTTATTTATAACTTATTCACACTAGGCACGTCACATAATATAATATGGGTCAAGTTGACCCCCGTTACAATGAATATCATTTCTATGAATAAAATAGTTTATGTCTATATTTATAATTTAATTGCAAGGCTAAATTCGGAGGCTTTTGAACAAAATGTCATGTAATATTAGATCAACGTATTTCATCATGAGCTAAATGGTTTATGGGAAATTTCACAAAATATGAGTTAAAGCATTCAAGGACTGCTTGTGAAAAGAAAGTCATTCTCACTGGTCACTCATTCGTTCATATCACAACAATAGTCATAACCTAACTGTACGCGTGCTGTGTTAAATAAATTACGGCGTTTTAAATAATCAGGAAACTATGGGAAGTACAATAGTACTTCACAATTTATGTCACATTTCTGTCTCCCTGTGGAATAAACACGATAAGTCTATTAAAAGTTACATATTTCGAGGTGAGGTGGGAGTTACTCAGACGATGCATTTACTTTTTAAGTTATTACCTACATAGATTTAATAGCGGGCTTTGACATTGACTAAGCTATGTTGTCGCTTCCTGTACGGGTTTTGAGTATCCTGTGAAATTAGAAGAGGAGGAGAGAAGGAGTGGCACAGATCTGCATAACAACAATGTGAAAATCGATGGAGGTGAAGCCTCCGACTTCTTGTTTACCCCCTTATACTTAAGAAAAATATGTTATCAACTAATATTATCTTTCTTGTTCATGTTTAATGGGTAGGGTGAATCACAATAATTCATAGGATGCAATAATGTGGTATGTGATTTCCCATCAAATGAAATTGCGCCTACATGTTAGAAGTGATATGTATTCAACATAGCAATCCAAGAGGAGGCGATTATGCAGGCCTCAACGTGGATTCATAAGTGAGGTTTTCGTTTTCTTTTTTGGGGTTTTATGCCCTTTTCCCCGAACCGACCTTATGGCTGGACTTGTTTGTACCCAGACAACTAGCTTATTGCAGAGCTTTTATCACTATTCCGATACGTACTTGTTTGAAAAAAAATCTAATCTCGTATGATTTAAAATTTTGTAAATACTTTTTTATCTATTTTTCCTTTTTTAAGGTGGAAGAATGTATAATATTGTCACCCGATGAGAAATTTATAACATCATCCACAGGTATATTTTACTCAATTGCTGCTAATTGCTAATTGAAAGAAAAAAATCTAATTTAATAGATCGACGACTCGACCCTTACTTTCTGTGTATGACACACAATATATTTAATTATAATGATTATTACTATGATTTTCTTATTCACAACTAACTAATAGCTTAAACATTTATTTTCAATCGACTAATAGATAACACTAAATGCTTAATCTACAAAACATATATCAATGTTACAATTCCCGGGACAAATGTACAGGTACGAAGCGTGTTCGCGATAACGTCCGACGAACGAATGGGTCATATCCGGGACACATCGATGATAATCTGGAGCAGTCGTGCCGAGCAAAACGCGATCATTTAGAAGCCGGACAATGAAATAAGACGGAGATACATCGCAGAGGGTGAAGGAAATGTTCGGAAAATATTTATGTTCTACGTGTTTTCTAACTTTTTAATACAGACTAATATTTTTGACCGATGGCACGTCTCTATTCAATTGATCATCGTTCTCTATTTACTTTATAACTACACTTTCATTATAAATTTTTAACTTTTACTTTATTTGTTCAACCATTTTAGAAAACAGAATGATAAATAATACAGGTAGAAAGAAATATAGTGACACTACTTATGACTTAAAATATGGAAATAGAAAAACAAGGACCATAGCACCCATATCAAAACATATATAATAATATAAATAATAATAATATCTGTGGACTTATCACACCACGTTAGTCTAGCCCAGTGCTAAGTACCTACCGTAAGGACTTGTGCTACGGGTACTAGACAACGGAAATATATTTAATTTAACATGTATAAAATTAAGAAATTTAATTATATAAATACTTGTAATTACATAGATAAATATCCATGACCTAGGCGGGATTCTAACCCGCGACCCCTGGCTCGACATGCTCCGCTTATCCGAGCCCTGTACCACTGCATCAGTCTGGTCATTACAACACACATAAATATATAAAAAGAATATAAATACTAAAATGTTACTGCATGTATATATACTTATATAACGCCGTTATAAAAGTCATCATCATCATCATCATCATCAGCCTATTGCAGTCCACTGTTGTTATAAAAGTAACTAGTCTAAATTAACTAGTTTTCTAACCCATCTATTGTTAGAGGATTAGTTAAAAATATAATCAATAAAAAAAGTTAAAAATTAATAAATAAATTAAAAATAGGTAAACATAAAAAAAATGTTATTTAAAATATTTAATAACTTTAAAATATCTACGAGTACCTAGGTACCTACACTAGAATTGAAAATAAATTTTATTTTATAGTAAAGTTAGTAAAACGTTTAATGTTTGTATTATATATATAATACATATTAAATAGTCCAAGAGAGCAGTGCGTATTTCACTAATTGCTTCTTCAAAGATTGAGAAGTAGTTTTTTTAGAATTAGATAAGTGCAATGTTTCTTAAGGAATTTTCGGCAAACTTCGCACTCTCGCTGAGCCGAGCTGAGTTCGAGGCGAACGTATGCACGGCTTACACGACATGCATGATAAATGATCATAATATTATACCTACAGGCTTAAATTTGGGTCACCGGCCAAATTTTAAAATAAGGTAGTAAACATCAATCCAATGGTGTGTTTTAAATTTTTTAATTTAATCGTAATATTTTGTTAAATAAAAATCGATTTGAAATGATTCTTAAAAATACATCGATCGTTGTTCGCACACGAAGTATCGGCATCAAGGCTCAAACAGCTGACAACGCAAAAGCCGGCCGGAAACGATTCAAGGACATATACAGAGTTCATTTCTACTCGCAACGAACAATTGAATAGTGCGCACCGGCCGCCAAGTTAGTTGTCTACACAATATTATTTTTAGTGTAGGATAAAAAGAATATTTATTTAATTTTTTTTCTTAAATTGAATGTATTATCGATTCTGAACCAAATCTGAAAATTTGGCCGGTGACGAAAATTTAACCCGGTATATACATTCATATGAAAACTAAAGAAACAAATAAATAACGCTTATTTTAATATTACCTACGTTTGTATGTTTTTAATATTTTGTAGCGGGGCTTGGCAGGGTTGTGAGGTGTTTCGAAACAAACTCTCGAGTTAAGCCCTTGATAGAGACTGGCTTGTAATTGATCCAGGATTTCGTACAGACTTCTTCACTTCATTGGCAGTCGTCATCAGTGCCCACTTAGGGCTGGTGTCAGCGCATAGAAGTATCATCAAAAAACGTAGTACGAAGCTCTCGGTTACACGAGTGTCGCCTGAAGGTAATAGCTACGGTGACGTGTTTTGTGTAGTTAGGTATTATAAGTTCACATCGGCAAATAAAATGTTATTATGCGTTAACAATAAAGAGTTCTTTATTTAATTTAGGTAACCTAGTTAGAACTGTTCCTTAGTTGGCTATCTAATTTCAACTTATATGGGAAGTTTTAAGTCCTTGTTATTAACGGTCGAAAAGTTTCCTTTGACAGAATACTCCTCGCCCCAGCTTTAGCATCATCAGCTGTGAATCGTCTACCTACTCAACAAATAGAATCTTTTAATTAGAAAAAATCATTTGAAACCATAGAAAGTACAAATGCGTTGTCGTGCGTTTTTTTTTTATTGTATAGGGGTGCAAACGAGCAGTCGGAGCCATTTTCATGACTACCGACTGGTCATCCGCGTAGAGGCTATACAGATGCGTTCCTCTCCCCCCTCCTTTTTCCTCCTGCCTCCAAGAGCCACCGGCTACTTACACACCGCATGAAACGCAACAGCGTAGCAGTCACCTTACGACGGTTTCGTGTAAGCGAGAGGTACCTCCCCGGTCGTGCGGGCCCGATTCGGCTACATGCATGCATGCAGTATGGCACTACCTCTTACTTGTTCGTAATGTTCTGTAATCGGTCGTATTCTCAATATTACAAGTACGCAGAACTAAACTTACATCTTACTGGAAATATTAGCGTTGTATTTACAATAGGTACTAACAAAAATTTAAATTCACTTTAAAAACGAATTAAAAAAGCTACGTTGTGTGTTATTCAAATGATTGGATTCGATTTTGTGTTTAATGACACAATATTTTATAAGATTTTGCCGTCTGATTAGAGTCATCTCTGTGTAAATAAAAATAATTCTTTCATTTACCTTAGGTAGGTACTGTAATTTTTATTTTTGAAATAAATAAATAAAGAGAATCGCGTCACCAGAGCCTATCCCACATTATACGTTTATAAAGTGGTTTATAACAGTTTAAAGGAACCAATAAGCCAATCTTGCAAAGCATGGCAAAAATTAAACTAACTTTCTGTGTGCGGATATCTACTTACAATGTCTCAGGAACTATTTTGTATTGCGGAATAGAACAATATGACAGTTGTATCTTCAAATGGCAGTTTAATTATTCAATTGTTTATTTGGCTGTATAGGTGTATAGGTTAAAAGACAAAATAAAGATCAATAATAATGAAATACTTAATCTTTAGAAGTATTTTACTTTTAGTGACTTTATACCACCAACTTTATATAACAAGCTGTGTTCCCAGTCTTTTTATAAAACAATGTGGATGTTGTAAAATTTTGATATCGATACTCCTAACAATTAACTTTTACTGATAACCATAAAACTTGTATGGTAACCATAAATTTTTGTGTATAAAGTAAGCAGAAAGCAAGTTTGTAAAAATAACGGCCTTATGAAACGACGGCTTGCGATTTTTACTTTTTCTACTGTGAGTAGCTCATATTATGCTGGTAATGTTCTATATTAGTGAAGACAAACACCACAACAAAAAGCTTCTTTAATATCGCCTGGAGAACGCATATCGTAATACTAGTGATCACCTGGAAAACGCATCTCGATCCCAATAGAAAAAATGCCTTTTGCATGCAATTTTATTGTGCTTTATTTTTTTTTTGTAAATCCAAACTAAATATTGCATGTCATAATGTGACATTGGCAATACGAAAAGTGTCAACTGCGTAATCATTTTAAATAATAAAAATATTAGGTTTCCATGCATAATATAAATTTTCGCATTTCCAATGTTAGTAAGGTCAACGAGATCATAGTTTAATGACAATCATGTTCAGTGATAAAACGTCAGGACCCAGGTTTATCATCACGTACGGGCCAAATTTGTTCATTGATTTTCAATTTCTAATAATTGTTCAAAGTCAAAGTAAAAAAAGCGATATTAGATTTCCATGACATGGTGAGTATGTTGGACGTCACTCGTCAGCCCTGTCCGATTTTGTTCCGGTTGTATCTGCCGCGGCCGTCTTAACAGAATACAATAGTGAGAAAATAGAGGGTGCACTTGTTTTGTAGACACACTCGTCCTCTGTAATATTTGTCCCACGTTCAGTACGGGGGCTTGTATATTATATTGATAATTACGAAAAGGCAGCTAAAACATTTTCATTACCTGAATGGGTCATCGTCTTATTGTCCATCTGCATATTAGAGACTAAATTACTAAATGTTCCGATTTAAATTATTACGTCACAAAATTCCTTATTACATAATATATCTGTGGACTTATCACACCACGTTAGCCTAGCCTCATGCTGAGTACCGTAGGGACTTGTGTTACGGGTACTAGACTATGGAAATATATTTATTATGTTTTATAAATTTAAGATTTTTATTTCATAGATATACATTTAATTCATAGGTAAACATCCATGAAGTAAGCGGGATTCAACCCATTATTAACATTTACGTAAACACTCGATTTATAGCAAGTGTCTTTATAACAAAACGAAAAAAAAATGTAGCACATATTATGTGTCAGCCTAAGTTTATCTTACGAAGTCCTAGATATGCTATAAGATTGTATTAGCAGATGACACCCCTAATTGCATAATCCATTAAAATAATTTAATATATTTTGAACAAAGCGTGCTGTATATAGGTAACACAACGTATGAACCCCAAATACTCTAAACATCGAACAAAGCGATTTTGTTCAAAACAAGATAGCGACATACTTAAGTCGTAAAACTCTAATGCGACTTGATACAGTACTATTGAAACGTTTCAAGACGTTTGTGTTAGTGTAGTTCCCAGAGCCAATTGAGGCTTTGGAGGTTTTGAGAGAATTCTAAATTGAGTCTCGTTTACGATCTAATAGCTTGTCGACGTGGGGTTCTAAAGTTGATATACCTCGTTTTACATTACCACCAAAACTTATAGTTTTGTACTAAATATTTAAATTTTTTACTGTAGAATGTAATTCAGTTGCTATAAAGACTGAACTGAACTAAAGACTGAAAATTGTAGCCGGTGGCCCATGGAGGTGGGATTAGGAAGGAGAACAGCGCATCTGTGTAGTCTCTATGCGGATGTCTACAGGCGTTGTCGATAGTCACGAACATGGCTCCTACTACTCGTTTGCCCCCCTATATCATTAAAAACCACAACAAGGTATCCGCGGTATTAAAATTTACGATATTGTGGTCGACATAAAAAAACAATATTTAAATTGTCATAACACGACCTTTACTAATAAAAAGTGTGTGCTTTAGACTAAAATTTAATTATTGATTTATAACACAAATTTATTACCATAATTACAAGGACATAACATGTCATATGATATTTATTTTTTAAATACAAAAAGTTCACTAAAATCGTAAAGTAAAACTTAATTATTGATTTTCATCACCGTAGTTACAATGACATAACATGTAATATGATATTTATTTTTTTAATTCGAATTTGATTTTTGAATTCTTCTTTTGGCTTTGCCCGATGTGTGATTTTTGTAACGATCTCGCTAGCTCACCTACTCCCCAAGTCAAGCGTGCGTATTAAAGGTTTTACTTCAAAAAAAATGCAGCCTAGTTCTATATTAATGATCATGGCTAAATAATTTCATGTTACTAAATCTGGAATCACATCCGAATTCAACATAATATTATCTCTAATGTTTTCTGATTGTAGAAATATTTTTGTGCTGCTGTCATTAATCTTTTACGTTCCATTAATAAGGAAGATACTGCCTTAAGCATTAGTAACATTATAATTATCATATCTGTTATTTGACTGAACATTTCGTTGTTACACTTTGGAAAATACACGCTTTGTTTTATGTGTGTTTTCAGGCAAAAATATATAATAAAATTATTATAAAAAAACACTCATAAATAAGTCACTCTTTCTGTAATATCACCGAAACTTTTATCTAAATTATCTTTATTTCTACTTTCATATAATATCATCGATATACCGATCACCAAATTTCAGAAATTAAAATAGGTATACCAAATCGAACGTTGTTTCTGATTGTCGATCGTTTTTTGGAATTGATTAACGACCATTTAGAATATTCTACTCATTGTTAATGTACTATCTTTAAAGCCCAAATGAACCGATCTCATGATAATAACGATAAATAGAATAAAGATAATGGCCGTGAGTCATTCAAATAGTAGACCTCAGTATTTGAAATTAATTTACGCTTGACGTTGGTAGGAACACCTACACATTTTTTTCTCTTTTTTTATAGTATAAGAGGGCAAACGAGCAGTCGGAGCCATTTTCATGACTACCGACGCCTATAGACATCCGCATAGAGGCTATACAGATGCGCTTTCCTCCTTTCTCCTCCCACCTCCACGGGCAAACGTATTCCTAATATAAACGTCTTAAAAAAGATATTGATTTGATGACTCTAGTGCGGAGAGTGCCCTTGTAAACTTGTGTACCGACTTGGGACTCCTGAATCCCAGGGGGGAGTGACTAAGAAAGAGTGGACTTTAATTATTAATCTTGTATATTCATTTTAGATGACAGTGATTTGAGTATCGAACAAAGATAAAGTAATGATGTGTCGAATAATGAATGACAGGCAGCTGTCACTCGCTGTCGCGCCTTACCGCCGCCCCGCACTCTGCCGCCACCATCTTCACCCGGCTCCATGAAATATTGGAATCAACTATATACGAAGGTTTTTTCTTTTGTGCTATATTCTATAAGCACTCGTTCGTCGCACTCGTATACACTACGCACGTTATCTATGTTTACTTTCTTTAATAGACCTTGACTACTAATAACCGTGGCCTCAGTTTCAGCAAGATTAAATTTTATGCCACCACCATGACCACGTTGAAGTGGCACTGAGTTCTTTGTTGTTATGACAAACAGCAAAATCAATGTCATCTAAATTCGACTGCTTATAACTGTCCAGATATTCCGCATACAAATGATGAAGTGAAGATAGGTAGGGCAGTAAATGAATTTATAAATATAGCAAAAATTAATGACAAAGCACCCCACCTTGTGGCACACCTGTGGTTATTTCGCACGAGTATGAAACGGTATCGTTTACTTTTGTGCTTTGCTGGCGGCCATTAAGTAGCTGTGAAACCAATTGATATATAATGGGGATATATTAACAGACCTTAAAGAGCTGATCATTAGTAGACTAGATATATAGATTCTGTAGACTAGGACACTAGTCTACAGAATTAAATGCGTTGCTTAAGTCTAGTAACGTTAAAATTCTTATTATCCATACCTAATCCAATGTCTTCTGTTATCTTTGTTAAAGTTATTTAAGTGCTGTGCCCTGATATACAGCCAAACTATAGGGGGTCTAAGAGATCATTTTGACATCAAATATATCAAGATACAAGTATACTATTTTTCCTAATGCTTTAGAGAATGAAAATGAAAAGAGTCCCCCTCTTTTTCAAAATCTACCAGGACCTTAGTGGAACGCCTTTGTACATCACTACATAATTTGTTGCAGCGTTTAAGAAGCGGATATAAATAATTGACATAGGGGTGTGCATGTACAGTATTGAGAAATAACAATCTGTTCTTATTTTTCAGCACTTCAATTTTGCTTATATCAATCGGAATTTGTTTAGCAATATACACGGACACAACATCATAATTTTTATTATCTCCCATACAATTGACTTATTATCGATTATTATCGTTATGAGTACGGAATAGGCGTGTAATATCACGAGAAGTCTAAATTATATTAAATTGGGTATAGTGATCAGCTCAGTCAGATCAGCGAGTTCAATGCTATGCATACTGTTTTGTCGGAGCTCCATAATATGGCATATAACCCAGTTAGTTCATTAAAGTCAAGTAAATCAAACTTTATGTTGGATAGAGGACAAAAAGATGAAGAAGAAAGGAGCAGTTTGAGTCACATAATTAATGAAAACAAAGGTACAATTTTGCTTATATCAATCGGAATTTGTTTAGCAATATACACGGACACAACATCATAATTTTTATTATCTCCCATACAATTGACTTATTATCGATTATTATCGTTATGAGTACGGAATAGGCGTGTAATATCACGAGAAGTCTAAATTATATTAAATTGGGTATAGTGATCAGCTCAGTCAGATCAGCGAGTTCAATGCTATGCATACTGTTTTGTCGGAGCTCCATAATATAGCATATAACCCAGTTAGTTCATTAAAGTCAAGTAAATCAAACTTTATGTTGGATAGAGGACAAAAAGATGAAGAAGAAAGGAGCACTTTTAGTCACATAATTAATGAAAACAAAGGTAAAAAAAAATATTTGTTTGCCCAAAAAAAAAAAAACACTTTAAATTAAATGAAGTCAACCAATTTAGTAAACACTTTACTAAGCAATATAAAAGTATCGTATTTCTTCTGTAATCTTCTATAATGCTAATAAAAAACAACAGCAGCAGCAAGTATAATATAAAATAACGAATACATACATAATATGAACATACCTACGTTACAACGGTGGTTACAATACGATTATTTCGTTACATATTATAATTATAGCATAATCAACACAGTATAAAATAAAGTCGCTTTCCGCCGTCTGTGTGTCTGTATGCTTAGATTTTTGAAAATACGCAACACCTATTGATGGAGTTTTTTTTAGATAGAGTGATTCAAGAGAAAGGTGTATAGAAACATAGAAATTTAACGCGTGCGAAGCCGCAGGCAAGAGCTAGTAGCATATATAGCTAAATCATAAAATAATTATGTAAGAACAATGTCTAGTATTATATAATTCTAAAATATATCAAGCATTAAGATTCCCGTTCGCGAAATAATCTAATACGATGTTACCGCACCTTAAAAGTAGGTATACACGTTCCTTCAAGAGGAAGTTCCTAACGGGTTGAAAATCGTTATGCAAATTAACCAGAGGGCCTTTTGCGTATCTCAAATCAAGCTTTCTCATCAGGAGTCATCATGATCAGGTGGAATTAAGTTTTCTCGGTAGTTAGCTGTCAATATGTGTACCTAACGTAAAAAAAGGTGTGTTCTTTGGAGCACACAACTTAAGTAAAACTTATTGATTTTCATTACTATGACATAACATGTAATATGATATTTTTAATGCAATAAGTTTCACTTAAAACACAATAAAAAATTGAATTTTGAATTTGAATGACAATTTTCATTGGCCTCGCCCAATGTGTGATTTTTGT
>LUGF01053216.1:358378-381414 GCA_001625245.1 Calycopis cecrops
CTGACGACTAAAAGTGTATTATGTTAATAGATATTAACATCCTAGCCACCCACACTCACGGAATACTCGATTTCAGGTTATTTGTGAAAAAAATACGGCTTAGTAATTCTTACCTAAAAACCGTTTTTTTTTTCAATTCAGCGCATCTCCGGCAGCCTAAATTGCATGATTCCACTTTACATTAGCCCCCTCTAGCTCCCCCAATTAACAGAATTATCAAATTGAGGCGACTCGTTTTAAGACCTTAACCGTTGACATTCCGACAACAGCGCCACCTACCGGATCCAATTGTATTTTTTACCATCCAGATAACCATCGAAATACCCATATAAAAATTTCAACCCAATCGGTCAAGCCGTTTAGAAGTTGACATTCCGACAACAGTGCCACCTACCGGGTTCAATTGTATTTTTTTACCATCCAGATAACCATCGAAATACCCATATAAAATTTCAACCCAATCGGTCAAGCCGTTTAGAAGTTGACATTCCGACAACAGCGCCACCTACCGGATCCTATTCTATTTTTATACCGTCCAGGTAACCAACGAAATACCCCTATAAAATTTCAACCCAATCGGTCAAGCTACTTAGAAGTTTACCCGTTTTCCCATGGGAATGAAACATTTTCCCAAGATAGAGTCTTACAATAGCCGAATTGGGCTGGCACGACCGAGGAAGTACCTCTCGCGTACACGAGACCGGCGTGAAGTGACAGCTGTGTTGGCGCGTTTCGTGCAGTGTGTCAGTAGCCGGTGGCCCATGGAGGAAGGAGAAGAAATTTTCATCGTATGGAACGGTTATATCCACCAAGAACACCCTCGACTGAACCGGTCCAGCAGCATTCATTATTATTATTATTATTCAAATAGTTTTGTCTTAATCAAATTTAAAAAAAAATGTATGCTCATAAAACACTGCTCAAATACTTTTTTCATAAGCAAATTTTAAAAAAAATGTGTGCTCACAGTACACAGCTCAATAAAGAATTTTTCAAATACGTTTTAATATTCTAAGCACTTCATTTAAGATAAAATGCAGCTCAGTATATATAAATAGTTTACCAAATTTTGAAAAAAATGTAGGACGTAATGTTGTCACTCAAACAATTATAAGGTCGCTCAAATATTATGATGTTTCTCATTTTGTATTTTAAGCAGCTCAAATTGATGTTTGTAAGTAACTGTTTTATTGATTTCTCGTCGCTCGCAGTCAGTCGCTCACTTAGTAATTCTGTACGCTAATTTCATTATTTTTGACACCTCAAATTTTAATTTACAGTCACTCGTTTATATACTACACTATTTAATGGATCTATTGTTAATGTGTATTTTTTTCGAGAGAAAATGTAAGTGATGTCACAGTAACAGTATATGACTAATTTATCGCATATCGTGTTATTTGTGTGAGTCTTGGTGGTCCCTTGAGAAGATACGGTAGAAAAGGAAATTTGCTATCCAGATTGGATCCAATATCATGATCGTTTGACAAACGTAATAAGATGATAGTAATCACTAATTTATTATTAAACTCTTTTCATAGGAAATATAATCTATTACTATAATAAAAGGAATACATTACTATAATAGAGTATACATTATTCTCCTCACTTACATTCCCAACTGTGACTGACCGTGTATTCGTAATGCGTTGGATTAGTCTTGATAAATGAGTATTACCGCTTCTGGCATTACAAATACCTAGCCCATACTAATGAAGCCTAAACTACGAGTAGTTTTAGCGTAGGCTCCTCTATAATGACTTCAAAGAGGCCTTTTGTGACCTTAGTTTTGGTGTAACAAATGTAGACTATTTTACATTACAGTAATATTTTTTACAATTTAATATTTCGATTGTCTCTTAATTATTTTTACATCGTATGAGAATTAATCGATGTATCGCATATTATGCGGCGCATGTGAGCAAAAGGTACCTTAGACGTGCCAGCCTTTAAATGGCTGCAATGCTGCAAGGCAGTACCTCTTACTGACTTTTTTATAAATATACTATTTAAACAATGTTTGATTCATAAAATACGAATATATCTAGTATTTTTATTATATTTAAAGAAACACCAACAACCACGAGTGAATTCATTGTGAATGGAAAAAACAATATCCAAATTTTAAACACACACATTTATTCCACTGGTAGTTAAAAGTTTTAGATTTTTATAGAATTTAAAGTTCACCTTTTGCACTGTTTATTTTGAGGTTAATACTGCTCTGAATTTTTAACAGAAGCTTCGAGTACATAAGAACAAAACTTTATTTACATAGCTATATGTACATAGCTAGTAATGAAATTATATTGTTCACTTTATCTTTATATAAATATATTTTTGATGTTGATTAACACGTTTGTTATTAATTGACAAAACATAGTATAACATCGGGCCTTTTTTATCTTTGTGGGAAGTGCTTTAGTGCTAGCAATTTTAAAATGTTTATTATAGCATACTGAGAAGACTTAGCGTAATCCTAATCAAATGACTTGCAAAGACAAGGCCATAACCAAAATATTTATATCCTATGTGTTATAATATAATATAATTGTCATATGAACCCTCACAAACCGCGACAGCATTGTCTTTCGCATCGTTGTTAAAGGAGCCTTCCGCAATCCTACTGACAACTACCTCTACTAATATTCTAAATGTGAACATTTGTTTGTTTGTTACTCTTTCACGCCAATCCTATTATCATGAAACTTTGTACACATATTATTAAAAAGGATACTTCTTATGAAAGAAGGACTGGAGCGAAACCGTGAATCTAAAGCTAAATAAACACGTTATGGAGTAAATTTGAAGTGAAGAACCTGGGTTACATTCTAAGTTTTTTACTCGCAAAGCTCGATGTTGTTATCAAACACATAGTAATAATATTTCTTTTTCACATCAGTATCTTATATTTTGAAATCATAGCAATACACAACAAATACTCTCAGCATCCAGGCAGAAACGCTTCGTGAACTTTATAAGATTTTGGTATGTAGTTTAACAAATTCTACTACTTGTATTGTGACCATTTAAATATTTATTTAGGTTTTAATAATTATATTTAAATAAATTTTTATTTTCTTAGTATTGTAGTCGCCAGATCTCTTGAAAAGCTTGGAACTCTATTAAAATCCTGTTCATTATTTCTACGAGCTCTTCAATTGTAGTTTTAATATCACTTGAACATTGTATCTCCAATACTGTTGAAAATCTTAGTCCCTCTTATCATTTGATTGAAAAGCGCTAAGCCAGAAAATAAATATGTAGTAGTACGCTTATCACATTAATTATTTCCACTTATCGCTTAAGGTCACCGCACACATATCAGCTCGGAAAGGAATCGTAACCGTATCACCTCAAGCCGTTCAGTATTATTTGTATGAAAGTCCACACATTAATGGGAAACGTAACATATGGCTCGCCTAGCCGTCGCCGAGGCAGTACCGATACGGTTACGTTACGTTCATACACAACGTAACCGTATCGGTACCGCCTGGTTGACAGCTAGGTGAAGGCGTTACGATTACTTTCCCTTTCATAGTTGATATTATATTGTGTGCGGCTACCATTATTCACATAATCTAGATCCATACAATGGAACTTATATAATTAAAAAACAACTTGGCAACGTTATCAAGAAAAGCAAAAAAAAAACAAATAAGTAAAAATGTCTAATGTCCATTTCCAATATAAATATTTGTAATTTTTGTTACAAAATATTGTTTGCAAATACGTTACATAGAGAATGTCACAAATATAAAAACATTTGTTCTGTATTTGACGCGGTGTCACTGGAATTCGATCAAATCCGCCGGTTCAGATTAACGAATGTGTATTGGCTACAAAATTTATTTAGTTAGCTTCACGCGTAGCTGCGCCAGGATTTCTTTTATGGTACAAACGAGCAGTCAGAGCCATTTTCATGACTATTCATGTCCATAGACATCCGCACAGAGTTAACATTAAATTGTTAATAACAGTGCGGAGTCTGTAAATAGGCGGTGTTATACTCGCGTTTCTGGGAGAGCACATTAAGCCTTTTCCGTGTCGGTCTGCCAACCCAGTGAGTGCACTTGTGTCTGCATGAACATGTTCACTATAATATTTTGTTTGTGCAAAAGGTTCGTTCGATACAGAGACGGCTGTCGTCGAAATTCTACTAGGACGACATTAATAAAATATATAAAAAGCTCTCGGTAAGTCAATTAAGTATTATTAGTATAGCGGTCTAAAATATTTTATTAGGCGTGCGTTTTATAATTATATGACCTTGTTAGAGACCCCTATATTATGCTACGAACAGAAACGTATGACACAGGTCTCATCAAGCAAACTTCCCTGCGTGTTTGTGTTGGATCTGCCAGCAGACGGAGGTGTGCTGCCATGAGTGTGGCGTCGCTAAAGAAACGGACCACCGCGCCGAAGACATGCGCTCTAGAAATACCGTGCAGAGCCATGACCTAGCAATGGAGCTGGGAGAAACAGACCTCATACTCTAAAGCTCAATGCTCGAGTGACGGATCATAGGACGCTTTCTGCAAGAGAGTAGCGTGCCATATGGACGTGATAGAGAGGACGAGGTGGATAATAGTTCTACCGCTAACGATGGATGGCAGCGAACAGGATAAGTAAGGAAAATAACCCATTGCATAGCCTTGTCGCGAAGCTGATGCTATTTATCGGAACAGTCTCTTCATTTTGGGGAAGACCGGGCCCTTGTGAAGACTGGCCAGTGGTCGAGATGCAGAGTTACTGTTAGATCGGACTGCGGCAGTATAGACAACCGATGAGACGTGTATCTTTAATTTATCCGCGAGTCCCATACATCCATAGGATCTTACACAGGTCCTCTAACATATTATCTATTGAAATAAAAAAAAAACAGACAAAATATGTAAATTCTGACGGTAGTTCATGCAAAAGTTTACCAATTGTAGTATTTGTACACCAACTAAAAGAATATTATAATTTATATGTGGTGGAAATATAAATTGACCAAAATATTATGTAATGTGGAGTGGACCAAGAAATAAGACACGTAGGGCAGACACATGAGATGGCAGGACGACTAAGTAAAGCTAGATGAACTCAGGTTTCGTAAGACAGAGATTAATTATACCTTAGGAAAATGACATTAACCCGAAGAGAAGTCCTTGCAGATTAACATTAATTTTCTATGTACGTAGACAAGTAATCAAATTAAAATTAACTAGTTTCAGCTCGCAGCAATGCGTAAAGAACAATGGCGAACTCCCATACAAATTTTATCGGGCCAATTTTTTAGCGACTTCTCATAAAAAAAATATTAAAATTAGAGTTTTTATTCCTGATAAAACTTTTCTTACTAACTGATATTCTGTAAGGCTTGGTCTTCAAGATATTTCTGTTTGAAGTTTTGATCTCTATAGGTACCTACTGTATAACGGATAGCTGACATATATTTAATACTAATCTTTCACAGAGAAGAAATTATAAAGTATACCCCATATTTTATATAAAACTGGAAGTAATAACTGTCGTAGAATATTGAAAAAGTAACAAAATTGAACGCAATCGCACATACAAATGTACGCCTATAGTATTTAAAAATGATGAACTGCCAAATAATTAGTGTAGATTACTGTTGAAGTTTGGTAAACTACAGCTGTCTATAAAGCAGTATGGAGATCAGTGACCGAAATATAAATATTATTAGTAAATAAAATTACAAAATACTTCCATAGAAGCTCTTTGGTTCAAACTTGTCTTTGTCATTTCTCAAGGTTTGCCAGAAATCTATGATAGAAAGGGGTTGATCAATAATGTACTTCAAGCGCTTATTATTTTGAATTGTAACATAATATTAGTATTTTTAATCAAATAAATTACTTTTAATAATTAATTATATTTTTCACTATGTACTTACATTCAAGTGATGATTTGTTTTTCCTTTATTTTAATTTAATTATAATCCCAAATATTCAATATTCTACCTTTAACAATTATTAATCCTAATATTATAATGTGTATTATATGTTCTTTCCAATATACGAAAGACTACAAATTATTGATTTTATCTTTTAAATATTTAAACACAAATTCATCAAGTTATTTTGTTTAAAAATAATAATTATTTATTATTCTTATTATTTAATTACAATAAAATGCTCTAGCAACCCTGCACTGGTACTTACTTAAAAAGTTGTGATTTCAAACCTTAGGTCAAACCAACCGACTGAAGAAGAGGCGGTAGTCTCATGATCCTAGCCTGTACGTAAGGACGCATCATTAAAAAAAAAGATGTCAAACCAAACAAAGAAATGTGATTGAAATTATTATTAGTCAGTTGCGTATCCAATAAAAATATTACTAATTCAAAACCTTCTCAACTATTATGCTTATGACTAAAAAACTTTGAAAAATATTTGTTTCATAACTGTATTAATAACATATGAAGACGCATAAGAATTCTATCAGCGATTTCTTAGCCCTTGTTCTTTTGTACATATAAACCTTCTTCTTGAATCACTATATTATCTATTTTAAAGAAACTCCCTCAAAATCTGTTGCGTAATTTTAAAGATCTAAGCATACAGACACACAGACGGTGGAAAGCGACTTTATTTTATACTATGTAGTAAAAATTTATTCTTGATATTGAAGGTCATATAAAGACGTAAAGGAATATCACCAAACGTTTTACGCTGCAATATTACGGATACAAACTATTAAATAATAATATATCGGGCATGTATGACGTAGTAACGTATCATTAGCTTGAAAACGTAAATTATGGGATATCGAAAACCAATACCATTACTGGGTGATGTTACACAGGCTTTGGTTCATAAATTAAGCGAAGCATTGTTTCATATACCATGCATGTGACATTGAAATAGACTGTTATTTGCATGCAATTCTAACAAGAGCTGTGTATCGTTACAGTTTGTATGGAAATAATGTACCTACATCTAGACAAAAAGAGTGATTTATTGTCGTAGATCAATTTAACAACCAATTTTATTGCTACGGCTTAAAATTGATGGTAAGTTATTACGGACGCCTATAAATATCAAAATCAAAAATAGGTAGAAGAAAATACGTTGGATACCTTTATAAAATTTCCATTTTGGGCCTTTAAACTTTCAAAAAATACCAATGATATAAGGACTACATAATATTGTCATATTGTATGACAGACACACATTACCAATATCTCCAACGTCCAAGCAAAAATCACATTGCAGATATATACATAAAATAAATATTCGAATTGAACCGAAAAAAACGAAAAGAAACATTGCCATGCTGCTATATTGCAGTTTAACCTGTTAATGCCGTGATGTGTCTTGTGACTTGGGAGTTTTTGGTCGCCCATTAGAGAGGTGGAGGATGGCCGCGTTTGATACACCACAACAATTATGCAAATGCCTTTTTTTTATTTTTTATGGTATATATAGGAGGAGAAACGAGCAGTTGGAGCCATTTTCATGTCTACCGACGCCCATAGACATTCGCATAGAGGCGCTGTCCTCCTTTCTCCTCCCACGTCCATGGGCCACCGGCTACTTACACACCACACATAATGCGACAGCACAGCTGTTACTTTTCGCCTTTCTCGTGAGCATGCAAACATGCAGTGTAGCACTTCCTTTTGCAAAGCCTATGGGCACCTATGGGCGTCGGTAGTCATCATTAGGCTCTTATATTATGTTATATATCAAATGGTTAAATACGAACTACAGAATATATAATGATCACATAATATTATGATGATATGTATAATGTATATTATAGCTGAATACTGCATAGTTGAAGCTAATAATTAATTCCTAAGCAACAGTTTCCTGTCATGCATTAGTCTAATGAATATCCTATTAATAAGAATGTGAAATTAATAACATATTCAATGCTTGCCCTGATCAATAACGCCAATATGGGTACTGTCATATTATGGATACATATTTGGAACATTTTCCTTTGTTATGACAACATTAGATTAGCTTTGATATAGGTGCATTTACTAAGTGAATTGGGTCATGTGCATTCTCAAACGATCGGTTCTATTTATTTTTTAATCTGACTAATTGTATGATATAAAATATATGCGCATCTACAAATTAAATTTATTGTATGAAAATAAAAATACATTTATTGTATGAAAATAAAAATACACTTTACAATTATTTAATGTACACTTAATATACCTATACTGAAATCAGACTTTATAGAACTCTGTTATGCCTTGTGTTTTCTGACATGAACATATATTTACCCAATTACTTCTGCCTAAAACAGCCGCGATGCTAATATCGTCTCTTAAGATTAAACATCATCAAAAGCATTTGGCCCAGCTTTAGAGTTGCGGTAGGTAAAATGCGCCGACGACACAACTAGTGAGCCGGATTAGGAAATGTTTCTGCTTTTACCTTAATTACTAATGCGACTAAATCCCGTGGCTACCCGCATTTTTACGGTGCCATCAAACCTGTGGAAAGTAACAGTGCACTATGGCTGAAAAGATGGAAATAAAAATACTTTTAGGTTAATAACGTTAGTAAAGTCCTTTTGTAACGTTACTAATGTTTTAAAATAAACAAAATTCTTTATTTCGGACAAAAACCTATATGCATATGCAGTAATTTTTTTATGCGATAGGGGGCAAACGAATGTTGAGTGATTACCGCCGCTTATAAAACTAGGTGTCTTGCAGAACAAAAGAAGATGTGAAGACTTATGTAAAACTTGTGTTAATATAAGAGGGAGATATTTTGAGTTACGTTCCTCAAACAGATTAAAGGAATCGTTTAGATTCGCTTCGTTGTTCATCTATTTGCCTGTAAAGGCCGTTTTTGGAGTTTCCGTAGGTCTGAAATTTCAACGAAATAAAAGAGCTTAATTTTTTTTGTTATTCGCACATATAAAAATGGCGCCAAAAACTTTTTAAATTCGTAGTAAGAAAATATTAAAGATCTTAACCGAGCTGCCTGAGTTTGAATACTGTGTGCATTGGGCAGTTAGATGTAGTTAATTTATATTGGAACACAAACATAGTTGTATGTATTTAATATTTTTTTTAATTTTATAACATTATAATATAATATAATGTTTGTAAAAATGGGATGGCCCATTTATAGAAATGGTAAAATTTAGAAAGTTGAAGTTGTGATTGAAATTCAAAATTCAAATTCGATTTAAGTGATTTTTTTTTTGTATTTAAAAAGTAAATATCATATGACAAGTTATGTCTTTGTAATTATGGTCTATTGAATATCAATAATTAAGTTTTACTTCAGTTGTGTGGTCTAAAGCACATACTTTTTCATTATAGTAATACTGCTACTTTCCCATTTTTTAAAGTTTTTAGGTACGCTATATTATATGGTGCCCTTTTTATTTTTGAATAATATATTATCGTTATTTATTTGTTTTTTAGTAATAAGTAATAGGCTAAAACTACATCATAGTAAACACCATTGCTATAATATGGGTATGATTGTAGGGAAATAATTAGAAAAGATTTTGTGATTTAAAAAAAATACTTTCAAATAAATGTTTATAGAGAAAAATTATAGATTATCGTGATTACATATTGTAAGATTTTTATTATTATTATATATTATTATTATTATTATTATTGGTAATTTTTACCCAAGACTCGTCAGATTTGCGGCAGACATGACCAGTACAGCTCCATTTGAGCTCCGCGGTTTTGAGGCCCACATTAGCGATTTTTGCGCGGATAAAGATTTTTATATTATATTAAAAAACCTTGGACTTTCTTTTGTGAATCGTACAAATTTCTACCTATAAGTTACCATCAAAAGGGTGACTGAGCCTTAGAATGAATATCTATGGATTATTATTAATTGCTAAGCGGCGTTGCAAGTTATTCACCTAAGGAGGAACGATCAGTACTTTATGTACCTATATTAAATACGTATTTCATTTTTTTAATAAACTATAAACTTTTATACGTAAGTAGTCAAATTAATTATAAAATTTTGTGTATTTGTTAGTTTTATATGCGTCGAAAACAGCTCAATATACTATCATGATTTTTTTTGTGTAGGTAGATATAAGAATAGGTCGTAAAATTTACAGTACATAATGTATGTTATCTCGATATTTCCAGGGGATTAAAACTTCCGCGGGTTGATCCGCGAAGCGTGGTTAGGGAAATTTAATAATTTTCCTGGTTGAACCACTTAAACGTAATATTCACTTTAATTAAACCGAACAATAAATTATAATTGAGATATAAAACTCCACACCCAAAATTTTCAACAATTTATAATTTCCAAAGACAGCGCAATAATAATTAGGCTTGACCTATAAATAATGATTAAATTAAGTAGTTCAATATTTAACCTAAAGGCTATCCATTCGTCGCCAGTCTTTGCATAAACCTTCGCGGTTGACCCTTCCAAATCATCTGTGATCCCGTCAACGATGACGAGTATTCCAATATGTTGATACAATTAATACCAGCAGAAAATTCCATTCCCGGATTTACGTTCGCATCAGAACTTCAGGTTAAAGGCCAATATTAATTAAGTTAATGTACAGACCAATATTATCAATTTCGGGAGTTAAAAACAACAGATTTTTGACACTGTTGTGTTGTCGTTTGCTCCATAACTCAATATAATTAACACTTCTCTATGTCCAACGAATGTGTTGAGTGTTGTTTGCGTTTTATTTAATTTAAATTAAAATACTTTACCTCTATTAAAATTTCTTTTGTTAGCGGTTTTTATGTTCGGATTATTAATCTACATATACATATAATAAAACAATAAAATTAATCTGTCTGCACAGTGAATATGTTTACGAAAAACTAATTGTGGGCGATGTTAAAATAGTATTAGAGCACTTTACAATTTTTTTTTGTTTGTCGGTTCGTCCGGGTACCTTTTAAAGTCCGAATATAAGATTTATTTTAGAGTCATTAAATCCCGACTTTATGTGGACTCGGTGGGTGAAAAATAATAAGACGACAATTTCAAGATGACTTGATGCCTCCCAGAAGTGTATGTCACATGGTATGCTTGACAAATTCTGGGAAACCACTAGGTGACTGCCCCGGACACTTAAAAGTCTCAAGTACAGAATAATAATGTCAACTAGTGACGAAGTAGATACATTTAATAGTTAAAAGTATAAATTTTGTAACCTTATGTACCTCACCGGTTGACTACGAGTACAATATTTGCATCGAGATGCTAAGTAACCAAATTTTTAAAATACAACCCTATGTATGATAATGAAAAAATGTCAACCAGGTTTTGCTTGCTTTCCATTCTATTATATGCTATTGACTTATATGCAACTGAAATTTTGTTGCCTTTACGCATGCTTCCCAGGAGCCCGGCTCAACCTTTTGAAGTGTCGGGCTCGACAACTGGGTTGCCCCTACCGACTAAACCCCTGCTATCCAGGACCCCTCCAGCGACAGTATGGCCTTGGTGGAAAGGCCAGAGTTCTCCTCCTTGGGAACTGTCCAGCTGTCTTTAAACAGTCCTTAGGGAGGGGAGGTAGTCCTCGTCTGATCCGTGCAATAGGCTCAGGTTCCCATCCTGACCTCTGGCCCAAGTACTTCAATAGAGCACGTTATTATGTCCAATTTCCACCATGACCATGTGTGCGAAATCGGACCCGCTAGTTGTCCCATTCAACACAGCCATCTGCTGATCTGCTGATTATGAGGGACGGAGGACCCTGCCTGTCCGTTAAGTGTAGCCCGGTACAGTATAGCCTTAGGAATTATAAAGGTACCTACCCAAGCCCCCCACCTTGACCAGCACAGCATATTGGGGGCCTTTTATAATTATTTTTTTTACTTTTCTAGAAAAATCAGAATGGAGTATTTTATATTAGGTAACTATATCTTCCGGTTACCTAATATAAAATACTCCATTCAGATTTTTCTAGAGAAGTTGAAAAAAAAATTTTCAAAATTAAATTATATTATTTTTCAACAGCTCCAACCTAAATGTTGAATGTATTTAAAAACCTGCTAATAAAGCTACAATTCTAGAAAGTTGAAAATTTTTAAATTGAAGTTATATTGTTTTTCAACAGCTCCAACCTTAATGTTTGAATAAATTTAAAAACCTGCTAATAAAGCTAGCTAGCTAGACTATTTCTAAAAGCTACGCCCGAATCCTTAATTTTTGAAATACTGCAATTCCTTAATTTGTCAAATAATACATGATAATGTTATACGAAATTGAGCTCGGGAACAAGGGTAGCTCTGACGTGTGGACTGGGCTGATGACGCAGCGCTCCAACCTGGCCTTAACGTTTAGTAAACTTTCCCCAATGCCAGAAGGATACACAATACACATACCCATTTAATTTGAAAGAAAATGTTATTAATGGACTAGCACTCTCAGATGGACTAGCATTGGTATTTAATAATTTTTTAGTTAAACATTAATAATACAGTTATTATTTCAAAGTAATGCTATTTGCATATTATCAATTTGCATATAAATACTTAACACCTTTATCACAAAATTAATAAAATGAATTTTCACTAAAGTCAACTAAGAGCGTTTTAGTCCTGAATATTGCGTCTAATTGACACTAACCCGCTTGTAAATGTACTCTGACTTGGTTTAAATTGGGCGACCTATTTATAAATAGCCCCTAGTAAGGACGTTACCTTAATTATATTATAAAATAATTATTTACTAGCTGGTGCCTGCGACTTCGTTCGCGTAGTTTAGTAATATTATAATCAATATTGATATTGATTTGATTTGTTGTTTGCTTGCAGTGTGTGCACTTGCAGTGCCGAAATTCCAATTTCCTTCCTTCCAAAAACTTTTTTGCTATTGACCAGGCTTAGCACACGAAAAGTTTCATTCGAATCAGTCCAGTAGTTTCGGATATTAGTATGAATATCATGCATTTGTTTCGAAGTAGAAGAAGAAGAAGTATTTTAATTTACCTGTCTCTACTTTTAAGTTCCTACTAGTAGTACTCTAAATAGCGACACCCTTCCCCTTACTATTACTCTCTCTTTTTATCTTTATACTATTTAAAACTGTATTTTGTTTTATAAAAATAATATTTAATAAAAATTGTGAACGTGCTGGGTTTAGGGATGCATACATTTCTTAAGCTCTTCATGCTTGTAGATGGGAAATGGACCGTTCAGAGTCGTTTCATACTGCATGCGCCCCTATGTATGATTTATGAAGACACGCTTTGTTATTTATTAAAGAGGAATTTTTAATTGCACCTCTATTTAAAATTTAAGCAAACAACAATTATCCACTAATAATGCACCAGCATATCAAATAAATGACTGTTTATCAAATTAAGTAATTGTATAACTTAATGTGTAGTATAATAAAATGTCTAAAATATATCAAAGTTAGTGACTTTATTTATCTAATTTTACTACGAAAATTTTGTTAAAACCACAGATATATTCTAAAACAAAATTACTCGTCGTATAACAAAAATACTGATTTGCACACTAAAGTATCCAATACTATCACAGAATTTTCAAGCCCCAATCCAAGTCCAATTTCATAATCGGATCGACAACTTGTAAGAGTTAATCATAGTGGGTCAGACGACCCAAATTTACCCCGATAGGTTCGAAGTTGTAAGGTTGTTAGGATATTTTTTTTTATTTGCACTCGGAACACTTGGTCTAATTTCATAATCGGATCGACAACTTGTAAGAGTTAAGCATAGTGGGTCAGACGACCCAAATTTACCCCGATAGGTTCGAAGTTGTAAGGTTGTTAGGATATTTTTTTTATTTGCACTCGGAACACTTGGTCCAATTTCATAATCGGATCGACAACTTGTAATAGTTAATCATAGTGGGTCATAAGACCCAAATTTACCCCCATAGGTTCGAAGTTGCTAGGTTGTTAGGATATTTTTTTTATTTGCACTCGGAACACTTGGTCCAATTTTATACTTGGATCGACCACTTGCTAATCATAGCGGGTCAGAAGACCCAAATTTAAAACATGACTGATCAACCGGTGTTTTATGTAGAATAACTCATGTTCTTTACAATTTAATAGGTGACGTATTCCAAAAAAACAGATTAAATGTTTCGTTGCACTAAAAGGATAATTAGATTTACTATTAGTTAACACTAACAGATAGTAATTCAGTAAAATAGATTAGCTTCAAACATCAAACAGTGTAGAATTTTTGATTTATTTGATGCGCAGTGTGCAATTCAGTATTTTTGTTAGCAATTTTGAATACTTTGATAGAAAGATTAAATACTACCCTTTATTAAAGAATATGCAAGAGACATATTTAAGGAGGCTGTGAGAGGAGATACTACCTAGTTTTTATTTTATTTATCTAGCAAAAATTTATAATAAGTATTATTATGAAACGGTATTATTTTTTTTTTAGATAGACTATACGCTGATGACTGAAGGTCAGTGCAGCTTCATCGAGCGGTATTAGTGGTGTTGAATTATAATATAAAAAGAAAAACCACCAAGTTATAAATAAACGTTGCTGGAGTTACAAAAAAATAACTAAGAAAGCAGAACATATTATTACATACAAACAATAACTTTATTTGCACTTTAAATATTTGTACTATGACTCAATGGGCAAACGGCTATTCAACCGTAATATAATTTTTAATTAACGCTATTTTACTTTTTTTATTTTTTTTCCTACTACTGTATACCAACTGATCCCAGAAACCGTCCAAAAAGTCCCTATTAATAAATTAAAATAAGAATATTGTAACGTAACAAATTATAATATATGAGAAATATTACCCTACCCCCAGGCTGTCTCTGTACAAATTTATTTATTTTTATTTGATAAATTATAGTTTGAGAGGTATTGGTACTTTTATATTTATAGATATTTTATCAATTCGTGAGATCCGCTGAGTTTATTTTGCGCGTTCGTCTTAGAATAGGGCTAGTATTGTACCGGTGGTAGAAGTAATTGTTGTCTCTTTTAAAAAGTAATTTTTAAATTCTATTTTGAATCAAAACGTTTTCAATTTTTTTCAAATCTAGCCTCAATTTAGTTATTTGTAATTATATTTTTTTTTATACTTAATAATCATGACCTAGGGTGAGATTCGAACCTGTAAATGCCGGCGTAGTGCTTGTTATATTCGTTATGTTACTACTCCTTGAATCATTTGTCAACGCAAGTATGTATCATTTATATGCCGCATTTTTACTCTATGTTAATGTCGTTTATAATGCGAAATGCTCTAAATAGACTGAAACATTGTAATATTCACGTCCAAAGATTTTTTTTTTTTTTTTTTTATGGTATAGAAGGGCAAACGAGCAGCCGGAGCCATTTTCATGACTACCGACGCCCATAAACATCCGCATAGAGGCTATACAGATGCGCTGCCCTCCTTTGTCCTCCCACCTCCATGGGCCACCGGCTACTTACACACCGCACGAAACGCGACAGCACAGCTGTCACTTTACGCCAGTCTCGTGTAAGCGAGAGGTACCTCCCCGGTCGTGCCGGCCCAATTCGACTGCATGCAAGCATGCAGTGTGGCACTACCTCATACCACAGATATTATGTTTATATTATGTATATACCTACCTATTATCTTTATAGTCTCGTGGGTTTTGCACTTTTGATAGTCCTTACAAACTTCGTATTGTTTTACCTTATAAGACGATTGCGAAAAAAAAAAACAGTTTCTTACATAGTAATTGTGCAACTAAAACTTACTAAAATTAAAAATACCAAGGGGCCAAAAAAGCTTCAGTTTCATATACACCCTGTTTTAGCGTGGCTTAAATATTTTATGCCACATATCTCACACTTTTTTCAAAGTTTTCACTTTGTTTTTGCAAAGTGAAAAGTTAAAATATTTACAGTGAAGTGAAAATGTGCAAATATTTTCCTACGTGGAACAATCTGACACTAACAAAGTGTTTTACTTAAGAGTTTTGGAGTCTTGGCTACCTACACCCATTTATTTATTACAAAAAGTAGTCTTAACACTTGAAACTGAAAAATAAAAGAAGATTAATTTAATTGCATCATGTCTTGCAAAAATTTACGACTTTAAACATTCTTATTAATAATTATATTTGATGGCTATGAGGTCTCGTATGGTGCCGGAAGTATTCCAAGGCACATCGGAGATGAGTTATGAAAACCCATTTGGTATCCCATATATTATAGTCAACCGATGAGGTATTTACCGGATTACAAAATTTATAACGTTAAATAACATAAACGTGTCCAATGCGTCACTAGTAGACATTATTATTCTGTACTCGAGACTATCAAGTGTCCGGGCAGTCACGTAGTGGTTTCTCAGAAGTCATTTGTCAAGCTTACCTTCTGGTATCCGCTTCTGCGAGGCATCAAGTCATCTTGAAACTGTCATAGTTTATTATTTTTCACCCAACGGGCCCACATCTAGTCGGAAATTTTATAACGTGTAAATAAATCTTATTTTCGGACTTGTTAGTCATTCGACGTTGATATATTATACTTCAAAATATTACTATTCTTTTATGTTTTAGTTTTAAAAATATCAAAATATTTTTGACTTACGTGTTACTTTTTTTTGTTTATTTATTTAAAGTCGCTTCCGCCCCATCTAGAGTCATTAGTGACTACTTAACGTTAATTCTATATATTAAAATTAATTAGTTTCTTAAAACTAATTAATTTTACAGTTGTTTCGGTATTTTAAAAACAATCTATTAAACATTTAGGTCAATCTAATTTCAATTTTTCGCTATTATACATTGGATATTCAATCAATAGGTATATGTTTAACAGATAAATCACAATTACTTACATAAAACGCATTTTTTTTAGGTTCATTAGTGATAAAATGGATATAGGATACAATGGTGTGTCCTATTCTTAGTCTATTTAAAACTACCTCGTCTCGCCTGTTATTACATTGTAAATTATTAGTTTCAAAAACAGACTATAATTTCGTATAAGGCGTGTTACTTTGTAACTTTTATTGTTGATATATTGTTGACATTATCAATACCATATTCATTTTTATATAATATCTGGAATAATGGTTATATAATATGTTAAATACACATATATGCCATATGTACATTGATTAAAGTGACCTGCCATGAAATTGCCTAAAGCCTAAAAAATGTCTAAAGTATTTGAATCGTGGTATTTTTATTATGAATATTTTTATCATTCATCACGTTATTTAGAGTCTCACCTGTCCATATGTTTTGTAATAGTCGACCTGACAGCCGTTGTCTTGTCATTATTGGAAATATTATGTTGACATGGTAACGTTATGTGTAATGTAATGTTATGTGGCCGAATTGTCAATCCATTATTTTCCTCTACATTATTGTATTTTTTTTTATTTTTCATTATATATATTGATAAATTATATAAATCATAAATGTTACCGAGCGCTATTACCTATATAATAAAAAAGTTTCATTAAAATCCGTCTTGTATTTTTTACGTGAAAGCCGTACAAGACACATATTTGACGACCAGGCTGGCGCAGTGGTACAGGGCTCGAATTAGTGGAGCTCTCTGCACCAGGGGTTGCCGGTTCGTATCCCGCCTTGGTTATGAATGTTTATCTATGTATTGTGTGTATTTCTATAATAAAAACCTTAAATATATAAAATTTCTTAAATTTATGAAACATATTAAATATATTCCGTTGTCTATTACCTACCCGTAACACAAGTCCTTACGGTACTTAGCAAGGGGCTAGGCTAACGTGGTGTGTAAAGCCCACAGATATTTATTTATTATTATTTTTACAGAATGTCGTCTTCTACAGTTTTATTATATGTATAGATTTAATATACTTTTTTGCTGCGTTCATGAGGTGAGATACAATATAGCCCTTAAATGCCAAGTCTTAATGTTTCTTAATTTATAATCCTGGCATAGTGCGTATCCGTAGGATTGAAAATTAGACACGATTATAAATGAAAAGTAAATCAATTATTTATACGGACCCGGCCACTTTGTTAAAAGTCTGATCAAGTGTGTGACCGTAGACTTCTTATTTCCTTTTTTCTTTTTTTTTTACACGTGGAAAATGCATTATGCATACCGCCAGTCATCGGATTTATCTGGACGGTTATTCTGGACTCGCACCCGCTAAAAAACCACATGACAATCATCTTCATGCCATTACTGAGCAGATGAGTACAGGTGGGGCTGTGACCGTAAACCTAGCAGACATTTATTTGGTTTTATAAATAAATCTTAACTTGACCTACTTACCTACATGATAGCTCGTAGGATTTTATGTTACGGCACTAGACAGAAATATATTTTAGATTTTTTATAAAAATACATGTGCAATATATATTCATAGTCCCGGTAGACATTCATATTCATCTTGTCTTAATATATCTTGAGATTGAGCTGAACGCTATCGTAAAATATAAAAAATACACCAGTGGCCTTATATAAGACCTATGTGGTAAATATTAACGATATGTGTTTTAGTAACGGATCAATTTGTTGTTTAAGATATAGCAAAAAAAATTACATGCATCGTAAGTATGTCGTGACTATTCCCAAATTGTATCCCGCAGGGTAGCACAGTGATCAATACATAAAATCTGCGGGTATCTTAGATAGACTTTTACAAAGTGCATTATATAATATTATATTAGCAACAGAGTAAGTATATTGCTAAAAGACTCCGTGACAGGTAGAGAAGGGGATTATTTCATAACAGATGCAGTCTCTGTATTTTTGGTAATATTTTCCTGTGAATTTTATAAAAAACTTGAAGCCATGTTTTACCTTTCTTTACAATAAAACTTACCTATTTTTAATTAAACAGTCTTCAGAGAAACAAAAAATATTAACTCAAATTTTACCGTTCAGCTTATATTTTATATTTAGAGTATCTTATAGTACCATACCTAAGTTCTTTCACTCAATAACTACCCCGACATAAATTTCTTAACTTTTGATAGAATTAACCCTACAAAGTTTCAAAAAAAACATACTCAATGTTAAATAAAATCGAATCAACTTACAAATGTTCATAAATTGCTTCACGTTTATACTTTGTAACAGAAAAAAAGCTCAGATCTCTCAGATGGCAGAACAAATATGAAATCGATGACAATTCTTTGGTAAAATTGAACGAAGTCTTTTAGTTTTTTCATTAGTTTATTGCTTTCGTTTGAACAAATTTCTCTGCCATTTCTGAATCCAGCAAAACTAAGCGATAGCGATCCCATTCGATCCTTCTTAACGTGTTTGCAATGCAACTTTGCTAGATCAAAGTTTCATACGAGGTTGACCTCGTACTAAACTTAAAACTCTCTTATATTTTTATACGCTTTATACTAGCTTGAATTGTATGTATGAATGTAACGGATTCTTTTCAAAAATCAAAATCAAAATCAAAATATTTTTATTCAAAATAGAATTTGAAAAATTGCTGTTTAAACGTCAAAAATTTCCATCTACCACCGGTAGCCCTGTCCTGAGAAGAACCGGCGAAACAAACTTTGAATTACATATTCATTAATTTTCACAAATCATAATCGCTCAGAACTTTCCTTGCATATTATTTACCTATGATGACGTTATGGTACGATTGATTAATGTAAAAATATTGTTAGAAAAAAAAAAACATTTGAAGTTATAATATATTATTTTTAGTTGATTCTTGAGGTTCATTTCCTAGAAATCCTTTATGAAATATAGGCAGGATACGTAATTTGGTTTAGCCATATAGCTCTAAAGCTGCTGGGAGATGACGCGCTTGGAATAAATTTATTTCCCATATTAGCGATGTCTAGGGACATGTGTGAACATCGTTGCATTTTGCATTTCAATGGTTTAGATGACACGGCATTTATGGTTGAGATTATTTTACGCTTCCTAATTCTACGGACCGTAATGTCATTGTTGCATTGATTTAAACTACTAGCTGATCCAACAGACGTTGTCGTCGCATCATCGGCAAATATGTTCTCATGGTAACGTGTAAAGTTATGAGGCCGAGTAGTTGAACCGTTACTTCACGTTACTTTACCCTTTTTTGTTGGCGTAGGGGAATACATTTACATATGATACATAGGATCACGGGTGGCCCCTAGATCTTTGTAGGCCTCGGTACTCAGTGCAATACCGACTAAACTCCAGCAGGTACCTTCAGCCGCTAAAATTGGAGGGTACCGGATATGCAAGCAACAGGATCTCTCCAGTGACAGGCTGGAGTCGGAGAGAAAGGCCATAATCCTCCTAGAAGGCTGTCCGGCTACCTCTGAACAGTCCCAACTACAACCGTCGGAACCGTACATTGGATCAGGCTCCCATCCTGATCCTTGACCCTACTATTCCAAAGGAGCACGCCATCAATTTGTCCGAATCGAAGCCCCTATGTGTAATTACCCGCGCCACCATCTGCTGGTTTATAGGGAGGGGTGGAGTACTATACCTAAGCGGCTCTTAATCTGGCCTGTACCTCACAAGCCATAGCCCTGTCTGGCATAGCACTGGGTATCACAGACACAAACAATCCTCCCCCTACCACCACGGTATGATGGCAGCATCTAGTTTTATAATTTTTTCACTTAAATGTAATCAATAAAGAACTAGAAAATTATATGCTCTAATTGTGTACACACTACTGGAAAGAGCACAGCAAGATATACACGTAATTTTATTAAAGTGTAAAATAATACTATAATATCTCTCTTTGTTTGAATAATAAGTCGCTCTCCACAATAAGAGTCCCTAATGGGAGCCCGCGCGATAACATCCAGCCTGCTTAGGCACTTGGGCGCAACATGGACGAAACTGATAGTTTCTATGTTTATTATAATATGTTCTCTGTCCTCGGCTCCTTAATGTCTTTGTGGTGTTGAATTGAAAGAGCGCTTGTGCACCTTCTTCAATTACTGTATAATTGTAAAGTTAGGATCTTTTCGAAATGGCCAAAGACCTATTTACCAAATGCGCTTGGACAAAACTTGTAGTACGAGGTTGAAAGGGTGCTTGTTAACATGATGAATTTTGTTCTTAGCATACAAGACTTTTTTAACTATACTAGTTACAGACGTATTCAGTTGCCTCTATACTACATTGCATCTGAAATAGTGCCCTTTCAACTTCGAAACATAGTATTTTATCAATCGAAATGACGTTTCTACGTAAATGTTCTTTTTCTATTATATTTGAAGACATACATTTTTTTTATCTTCTGACTAATAGAAAAAAGTTTGTATAGTTATGTATAGTATAGTTGCGACCATTTTCGTTATAATTGTATAATTGTAAAATCTCAAAAAAAAAACAGTATTTATACTATATTAATATCGTGTAACTACTGAATACTTTAATATTAACCTATGAAATCATCTCTAAATGTAGTAAAAACTTAAATTTACTGTTTAATTTAATTGAATAGAGAAAAGAATATAGATAAAAAAGAAAAGAAGTTGCTGTAACGAAGTAAAATATTGTAAATTTTCAGGGTTTAGAGACTGACTCTCTTTCTCATTAGTAGAGTAACGAAGTCCTTCAATTTAGTTAGAGTATAATTTATTGCTTATTAATAAATTATTTTTAATTACTCTTAAACAATTTCAATATTAACGGGCTCAACAGGCATCTTCCGTAACATCATGAAAAAGTGTGAACAATTACGTGACATCGTTTTAAATCTCTTAGCAGAAGATTAAGGAAAACGATAAGGAAAATTGGCACTGGTCTCTTGGTTCATCTCCGGGTCGTTGCTTTCTATATAATTCACTATCACACAATTTATAACTCACCCAACACAAAAAATATACTATTGCTCTCATATGCAATCTATAGCAATCTATAGCAATCTATAGCAAATGTATTTGTATTTTTATATTTTATTTTTTTTAAATTTTTACATATCACAACATGAGGCCCGCTGAGTTTGTTTCGCCGGTTCTTCTCAGGACAGGGCTAGGGTTGAACCGGTGGTAGATTTTATTGTTGACGTTCAAAAAGTAATTCCTGTAATTCTATTTTGAATAAAAACTTTTTGACTTTTGACTTTTGACTTTGATATCTTTCCAGTAATTTTTTTTTGGAATGAGGCAGACGATGGGTAATTTATTATTATTTTATGGCATACTTGGTAGCTTTAACGACTGTTGAGTGCAAAAAGTTCCTTTAAATAATAATTTTTCTCACAATATGTTATGTTACTAATTTCGATTTCATAGATTATATGACGTGCATTCATATTAGGGCAATATATATTATTTTTAAATAAAAAAAAATACTCCCATATTGTGCGAAACGGTAGTCCGACTTGAACGATTGGAAATGAGTCTTCCAATCGACGGTTATATTATGTAGAGAGGATATAACCTTCTATCATAATTGGCATCTTTCTGAGGCATGAAAGATAAAAAAAAACATCACTTTTGGTCTGACCCAAGATACGAACCCAGGACTTCGCATTTTGTCGCGGAACATGCTTACCACCAGACCACGAGATCAACTTCTATAACACATAAAGTACAAACAACTGCATCTGTTATATCTCATTAATCAATTAAGAAACTGAGTACCTTTCCCCGTTAATATAACAAGGACTTTGTTTAATTTATCTTTGTACTAGCTTCCGCCCGCGGCTTCGTCCGTATGGATTTCTGATAATAAAAAAATCCCTATAAATTTTAACTTATTATGTTATTCTGATATAAAAGCTATATTACTGTAAAGTTTCATGAAAATCCGTTCAGTAGTTTTTGTGTGAAAAAGTAACAAACATCCTTACAAACTTTCACCCGCGTGGATTTCGGACTTCAAAAATGGTGTTGTTATTATTATACATAATCTAATATTACACTGAAATATATATAATATAAAATATATACTTATTGTTAGAAACAATAAATCGCTTTGAGAATCGAATTTGTCGCCGCGCATTTTAGGCGCTTTAGATATTCCGTTTAAGTCAATCGTATTGTGATAATAACTTTTAATCTATTCGTCCAAATTACTTAGTGTAAAAGACAAAGTTTATCTACATTCAATACGTAAAGTGACAGATGTATCAATTTTCATAAGAGTTCGATAAA
>LUGF01053216.1:384996-417515 GCA_001625245.1 Calycopis cecrops
AAGCCCACAGCTAAGCATAGTTTTTGTATTGAACTTGGCTCTCTTTTTTTACGTTTATGTTTTTGGTGGAATTTCATACACAACAAAGTTGTCACTTTACCAACGAAATATAAATGTCAATTCACAGTTTATGAATCCTAATTCAGGTGCAATAAGCCCGACTGTTTTCTGCTACACGATTGATAAAAGTATTTCATTAATGTACGAACACTTTAGAAAAGGTTTTTTTGGAGTTTAACATAATTTGGTTCCTTTTTTAAAGTAAATATGTTACTACTAGTAAATAGTAAAAAACACATTTATTACACTGTTTTTTTACCTGTATGGTGACAGATCAAATACATATTGTATACGGCATTTAAAATGGTCTCAATGATCCGAACCCCTAAATTGAGTCAGATACCGTTTTACCTCCAGTTCCGAATCCCTTTAGCCAAACAATGTAACGATGTTTCCTAAAGACATGAATAACTAGGAGATAGTATTTCAGATATCTCTTATTTCAATTTGTTATACAGGATAGCAACAGGATAGGACGCCCATTTACATTCACACTGTTAATGGCTATGCTGATGCATCTGACTTCACTGTATCCCGCAATGGTACACCGGCTACTCACAAACTGCGCAAATCGTGACAGCATAGCGTGGCTTTTAGGTGATATCATGAGATCAAGAGGTCGCGCCGCCGCGCGCCGGCCCGATTTGGAAAGAGTTTTTTACTAAATATTTTAATACGACAATATGAAAACGTAATAGGTTAAAATTACAAGCAGCGTTATTATTTTCGACGACCCTTTACAACTATTCTGCACAAACTTCTTAATCACAATAAACCTCTTGAAAATTCGAAGTGAAGTTTGAGACCGAAACCCAATTAAGCCCGACGTCACCAAGATAAACACGTCTAAGTCACGCGACATAATTTCTAACTTAAATTATATATCAGCGTGAAAGCATTATTATTTCATGGATTTATCGTCTGGTAGGAATAATTTATTTTTATTATAAATTTGTCATCCGTTATTTCTTTTAAAATTGTTGAGTTTTATTTTATTTTTATATAAAAAGGCATTAACTACCATTCATTTGGTCGCTATTCGTGTCGTTTATTAAAGTTTATATTACATTAATTGAGGAGATGATTTGGTTGTGTTCTGTTGCTTATAGATCCGGGACTCTCCACCATGGTGGCCAAAGACTCTCGTAGTGGTTTATAGTCGGTAAATATACTCCTGTGCCGAGCTAGACACACCCTCCTGACTCTCCCATGGCCGGTTGGACGGTGCATAAATGAATTGCTTGCGACAAAAAGAAGGAGGTGATTTGGTAATGACGATCCTGATAATATTTACTCAAAAACGAATATCCTTATCGATAGTCACCTATCATCTTATCAGACCAATAGGTATTATGTAATACAAAAGTCTCGGTGTTTGTGTACGAATATTATGGAGCGGTTTGGTAAAATTTTCTCTGTATATTCGGTAGCTATATACAGGTGATAAGTATGTTAAGAGGATAAAACGGCAGGACACATCTTGTTAAATATAAATGTCTTTAATCTATCAGCTTTAGCTACGAATATTAGAAACCATAAGTATAACCACAACATGCTGGTTTTCTTTAAATAAATGTGTTGGGGGTCCCAAGCCAATTTTGAACATATTATTTGCGATCGTATAAAAAGTGAATTTTTCAGTCGGCGGCTAGAGTAAAAAAGAAAGCGTTGAGCACAGCAAGCACACAGATGCAATTCATATGGTGAAAAAAGAAAATTTTACATTTTCACCTCGAATTCAACCTGCAGTAATTATTTTATGGAAAGAATATACAGCAACATCTAAACAATTTCAGAGATTTCCGTTATACTAGGAGTTCTAGTTACGTTACCAACAACTTTTTCGCTAAGTACCAGAAGTTGTTGCCTACAAAACATTTGTGCTTAGTCTTAGAACTTAAATGCTCGGGAGTGCAATCTAAATTGCTTTCAATTTTGGCTAGTACTATCAAATATGCAGGTTACTAACATACTTCATAGTTCTATCTGACATCAGAATGGCACATATTGTGTCTTTGTTACCTAATTATTCTTGATATCGAATTAACATTAAATAAAATTCATATTAAAAAGAAATCTTTATGCATTACGGAATAATATAAAAATAACTTACTATGTATGTTTGATGTTATTTATGAACAAAATCAGACACAAATATATTATATCACAATCTGTTATAAACATAAACACTACCTGTAAAAAATAATCGTTTCGTTGAGAGAGGCAAAGGCAGTAAAATTTTTGCTAATATAAGTAAATCGTTGATGAAATGTACCTATTCTACTACTCATAAATAGTAAATCGTTGATAATAATATTAATTTTTTTTTCCGACTGCAAATGTGTGTACGGTAACGTATGGAGTTTTCTCCATACTTACGTCTCACTTAAAACCTCTTTGTTTGATAAGAAGATAGGTTTGAATTCGAATATATAGAACGAAAGTGTAGAATTGTATTTTTGACAGGTTAAGAAAAGATTTTTATGTATGAAAGAGATTCGGCTCCGAGTCGTGAAAAGCAACATGTCTATTTTAGAATAAGTCCTTAATCATATAGATAAATGTAACTAGAATTAAGAAGACTCAGTAATAAATATTACATTAATTATTAACGTGTTTTATGTCCTCATTCCTGAGATAGATTTAAGCCAGATGGCATAGAACTAGTTAGGAAGTTTCATTTAGGACTTTCAGATATCTTTAGATAACACTGCAACAGGGATTGAGCTACGCCGAACCCACACCCGTCCCGGCAGTCGTTACAGTACCTACCTATATTTTTGTATGTATTCCAACTTAATAATATTATTTTTTCTATTTCCAGTTATCAGTGCCTGCAGAAGGTGGGTCTTCCAAAAACCCGGAGTTAACGCCCCTCGAGTTTTTCTTGTGGTTTGAGAGTCGTGACGAGTTAGGGAGTGCAATAGTGAAAACATTTTTTTAAAGTAAACAGAGATAGACATACATTGAAAAATTAAAACAATAGCTTAAAACTTGAATTGAACGGAGACCAAGTGAACAGAGACGTAAATTCTTAATCCGTAAGTAAGTTAATTATTTCGTAGATCTGATTCTTAAGTATGCCTGAAATACATAAAATTCTGTTAATTATCTCTTACGAAAGGAATAATCATGTTTAATAGTATAAATTACCTAGAAGGAAAAACAGAGACTATTTAGTATTTACGTTCGTTGCGCTCCTCCTGGCGGAAATTAGGTACAGTTGCTATATAACAGCTGACGCACCGCGCCATCGAGAATCATTCGTACAAGTTTAGCGAATATTACTATTACCAACTCGAAGGAAAAAAAATGGAATATTAAAATTGAATCGTTTTTATAGCTGACGTTACAATTGATTTACCGTTATTTTTATAGGTTATTCCAAATTCGTATGCTTCGGCTCGAAAAACATCATAATTTCACCTGTATGTTGATAAATGGCTGTGCTATTCTGATGTATAAGCTCTATTAATGTAGTGAATCATTGAAATCCATTCAGAAGTTTTCACGTCAAAGTATAACAAAGATCCATATATTTATCCATAATTACAAACTTTCCAGTTTATAATATAAATAGGGTATTTACAAGTCAACATTGATTACCTTGTTTTTTAAGTAAGTTAAAATAGGCTATACAGAAATATTACCCTAAACAATATTATAAACAACATTTCCATATTCTCTAGTTGTAACGAAATGTTTCTCTTTTCTATATTATATTTTCTCTTCTCAAGTAAAACATTTTAGATCACTTTACATGCAGCCTGTTACGTAGTCTTTTATCGTCGTAAGACGTGTGAAACAAGTTTTATACAAAAGCGAGAAACGTAGCAAATTCTTTCTTGTTAGAATATTTACAAAATACTTTATTTTAGCAAGACTAGATTAGTTAAAAGTTAATAAAGTAGGACGAATTTAGGGACTCATTTATTAGTTTTCTATTATATTTACCTTCAACTTTTTATATTCACCCAACTATATTTCAAAAGAACTCACGGAAAGTGCAGCCGAATTGGGCCAGCACGACCGGGGAGGTGTATCTCGCTTACACGAGACCAGAAGTAGCCGGCGGCCCATGTGGTGGAAGGATAAAGGAGGGCAGTACATTTGTATAGCCTCTATGCGGATGTCTATGGGCGTCGGTAGTCATGACTCTGACAGCTCGTTTGCCCGTCTATACCATAAAAATAAAAAAAAGAAAATCCAGAAAGAGAATGTCCGTCAAGGTTGGCCAATCAGTCTGCTGGAAAGAAACAGCACAGAGTTGAGAGCAGTGGCGTTTTCTTGTGTTAGTAACCTTGATCCTGTTTGTGTTGGAGCTGAAAAAATAATGTAAGTGCTATGCTAAAAAAATCCTCAAACAACTTTTGTTGCCAAAATTACGTAATAAAATTTCTAATTCGTTTTTTGTCTAGAATTATTTATAGAACAGCTATATGGACCCACCAAAAAGACTTATATCCCCCTGAATCTTATTATTTTAGTTAAAAGTTTCGTCCGCATCCCTTTTGTGTGTTTTTGTATTATAATATTTAAATACAAAATGCATTTTCCGTATTCTTATAACGCCAAAACGTTATTTCACAAATACAATTCTGTTGCTATCACTTGGTCGAATCGCTCCCTTGGACGTTGTTTGCGTAATGTAAGATATTATATTGCAGGTAGTCATTCTTTCGAGTTTGTGATATACTTGAAAAGCTCGCAAAAGCTGATTCGATGACTGGGCTTCATAAAATATTGACATAAAACTTTTATACATATTTTTATGAAGCCAGATAAAAATATCTTACATTTTAATAGTAATATAAATAAAAATTGTATCGTATGTCCTTTCAAAAACCTCTAAGAATAAGTGTAGAAAGTTTCATGATGATCGGTTGAGAAATTTGGCCGTGAAGACTTAACAAATAAATTTACATTTCCAATAATATATATTATTGGAAATGTATATATATTATTATATAAGGTATCGCTTTCAATATAAATTATTACTTCCACTAATGGCGATAATATTAATATAAGATTGTGATTTGATTCTGGCAGTTTATTACAATATGTTATTAAAAAAGTATAATGATGAAACCTGCCATTTCATTCATCATAAAGATTTATTCTCATGAAAACGGATAAATATACCCTTTAAAATGTTTCCCTTATTTATAAACTGGAGAAACGAGCTTTTCACTTCAACGAACATGTTTTAAAGTTCCATAAAATATGTTAAAACAACCCGTTTGTGGGTTCACGTCATTTGCAAGTGGGTATTATGACAAATAGCGTTTACTCACGTCCATAAAGCACAAAAAGGAATTTATAACATTTCAACACCATAATATTTTATTAGCATTACCGTTATTAACATGAATTTCATGGGATATTTATATTAATGCACGTCAACGAATTTTATATTTAAAAGAATTTTTGTAATGAAAAAAGTCATATTTTCTATTTAGTATTTTAAACTCAAAAGTTTATGTGCACATTTATTACTCATGCACTTCAAAATTTGGTATACGGGTAACTGTTACCATGATATGTATCCGCAAAAAATTAAGTATTAGATAAGTAAGGTAAGAATTAGGCGGCTAAAATCACAGAGGGTAGCTAGTAATCTAAATAGATAATCAGAGTAAAATTTGCTTATGTGACATTTAAATACAATGAAGACTATTATCCCAGTAATATATAAATCCCAACAAAAACATCCTGTAAAAAAACCAAACTCGCAGCTGTCTTTCTGCCGTAAAAAGTTGTGAGATCCATGTAATACCAAGTCGGTTAACAAGTTACCCTACTTAAGGAACCTTCTGTCTTAACTTATTATCATATCAATATTAAAAATCTTTTAAATTTTAAATAAAAACATCCATTTGGCCGTCGCATGATTCGATTGTTTAGTAGTCCATTCGGAAAGAATTTGGTGAGAAACCAGGTTGCTGGCTCGAAGCTCGAAGTAAGTGTTAAAAAAATATCAAAATATATACTAACGAGTATCATAAGCAATCCTCAATTAACTTGGCTTTTGCAAATCGTTACATTGTATTTTCAGTACCTATTAACTTAAAGAGACAGTACATTTTGTCGTCAAGAGGAGCGTTATTCATTCAGTAGACATGCCGTAAGTTGGGCTAGAAATTTATAAAAAGAACATAATAAGATTTGAGCGTGTTACATGAAAGATTTATCACTAAGCCACGATAAGGGTTCGGACCGCGTAAATAAATTCATACCACTCTATTGAAAGTCGAGCAGGCCCTGAACTGCTTAAGAGTGTTTTTAAAAGAATCCTCTTATATATTCTCTGCGTAAAGATTTCAAGTAAAAGTGAAGGAGACTTCTTTCAAGACGATAACATCTAAGCACCCTTTTACGTTAAATGATTTAGATTCACGCGAGACTTACTAGCTAGCTTAAGTTTAAATTTAAAAGGGATGGTAATTATGTTTTTATTGCTCTTCGTCATAAAATAACACTTTTTCTTTCGTCCATTTATCTATTTGTATTTTTAAATATACCATTTGGCTATTCACTAACCTAATAATACTAATAATAAATATCTTGGATTATTTAAATCGTGTTTTGTCCTAGAATCTTGAGAAGGATCGATTTCTTTTCTTTTTTATTTATAACTTATTCACACTGGGCACGTCACATATAAAATATAGGTCAAGTTGACCCCTGTTGCAGTGAAAATGATTTCTATAAATAAAATAGTTTCTACATCTATATTTATAATTTGATTGCATGTCCGAGCTTTTGAAAAAGTCGTAAATAAAATTATTTACAATTAAGAAAAACATATTATAGTTATATTATTAATGAAGTAAAACTTATATACATGCGCTTGACTTGGAGAGTAAGAGCGTCTGCATATTATCTGATCCAATATCGGTGTCGGGCGCTGATCCGCTATCAGAGGAAGTAAAATGTATGAAATATGTAACGAATGTATGAAATATGTAAATAATGAATGTTGGATATCGGAGTCGACACCAATGTGTTGGCAGCACCATCGGATGCCCATGAGTTGTCGGACGATATTATTTGTAACTGTGTTATAAGTGTGTCTAAAATGTCTCTTTGTGCTCAGAGCCCGATGCGCTTGTTATAAATTATTTTGAGCTTGTTATAAATTCGAAAATGATTGTATTGTTTCTTGATACTGTTTGTGAGATGAATTAGCAAATAATCGAATGTGAATTCACTCATATGAAAGTAATGAAAAACTTTGTAGGTGCGTTTTGTAGCTTGCTAAAAAAAGCATAAAATGCTGCCTCTGAATATCTTCCACAATGGGATGTATCAAATATTTTTTTGGACTGATCTTTTTTTGCATCCCAATTATAATAGATACAGCAAATAAAGTTTTCTATTCTAGCCATGACAACCTGTCCGCAAGAAGCTATCAAGCAAATGGTCCAATCGAAACGATTTTATCGGAAATATGTGAAAACTGTACACGGTGTCGGCTATGGTCGTTCGAAAACGATATCGGATCGGGTATTGTAAAAACGCTCTGAGCTGGCGAGAGCGGTATAAGTCATACACCGAGCGCGGCCAAGTGAAGTTGTCATTCAAATTCAAAATTCAAACTCGATGTAAGTGAAACTTTTTTGTATTTAAAAAATAAATATCATATGATATGTAGCTACGGTAATAAATTTGCGTAATATATCAATAAATAAGTTTTACTTCAGTTTTGTGGTAGGTACACAACATGGTGCACACATTATTTTTATATTAGTAGTTGTTCTTGTTCATAGTTGATCTTATTCGGGAGTACGATATAAAAATATAACGAACCACACATAGAACCAATAAAATTATTTTGCATCATAAAAATATGGTACATATTAAAATATGTTTTATTTACAGGCGATGTTACTTATCATTCTTATGCAGTTGATAAGTTTTATAATACATAAATAAATAAAATAGAATAAAGTTTCGTGGTAAAAGGCTGTCTGTCTACAAGCGATGTCGTTTCTTGTCTGCCTTATCGTTTGAAAGTGCTAAGAACTTTTCTTACATTTTCTTTTAAAGATTCTACATTTTATTGCACTTTAAAAAAACTAGTTTTAAAATATTTAAATATATTATTAACTAAATAATAGTTTATTGGGGTATAATGTACTTTTTAGGGTTTTGTATCTAAAAGAGAAAAAAGAAACAGAACCCTTATAGTGTTTGCTGTCTGTCTGTCTGTCCGTCTGTCTGTTCATCTATTTGTACATCTGTCAAGACTTTTTCTCGGAAACGCAAGAAACGATTAACCTCTTTAAAAAATCATACTTCTAAGTTAACACAATAAAAACATCCTAAGAATGCACAATTTTTGTATAAAATAGCACTTTTTCTAAAACCGGTACTTTCCGTTGGCTTAGAATTGTGAATTTTGGCAACAAGTAGGAACTTATAGAAATTAACCCGATAACAATAGCACAAACAAATATTGCCAAATTATAGAGGAAGCTATGTGTAGTTTGATGTTTAAAAAAATTTTGCGGGTGCCTGCACGCATTTTGGTAGTATAAGTTTGTATGTATCTCACTAATATAGGTATGCAACTAATAATCTCATTTAAGTTGATAGATCACGAAACTTAATAAAATAAAGCAAATATTGCATGTGTGGTTCACCTCATCTCTCGCAGAGATACATATAGAAGGGAATCGAATAGAAATCTATTATACATATACCTCTCTCATTTGTACGGAACCCTCGGAGTATGAGTTGTACCTGCACTTTCCGGTTTTTTTTGTTTCAACTTGAAGATCTCGAATTGAAAGCGATGCGAAGCCTGATGGTCAAAACAGCTTCATCGGATTGCTAGGAGTACTGCGAAAAAGGGGAAGGGATCCCTTTTATAGACAAACATTCCTAATAGTATTTTTTTTAAGCACTATGTAGGTAAGTAAAATATCCGAGAATACTTACATCCACACTCTAGATTAAAATCTATACCAATAATGCTTTATCTTCATTTTATAATAATTTATCTATTAGCTATCTGGGTCATCACTCACTACAAATCGAATTCACTTTCTTGTGAGTGATCATCAATCAATATAACTACACTTATATTGTTTAATAAGATGTAGTACTGCATTGCAGCTGAATTGCGTTGGTGCTACTTGGGACGCATCTTTAGCTCACGTTATACGGCTGCAAAGTGACTGTCGTAAAGCAGTGCTCTCGCGTTTTGTACGCTTAGGTACCCCCTTAACTTGTAAGGTTATTTAAGGTAAGTATTCTTGCATAAATGGAGAAGAGAGAGGCGTGCCACATATTATCTGCATAATAGGTTTACTGTTTGTTTACCCCCTTACACTTAAAAAAAATATTATCTACGAATGCTCCCCTCTTTCATGACGTTTAATGAATAACCTTTCATAACAATTCGTAGGATGCCATAATATGGTATGTGATTTATAGTCCCGTCACCTATAACTGGGCCTATATATTAAAAGTGATATGTATTCAACATGGCCATTGAGTGAAGAGGAGACGATTATGCGTGCCTCAAAGTGTATTCATACGTGAGCTTTTTGTATTACTCAAGAGGGTTTTATGCCCTACTAGCTGACGCCAGCAACATCCTTTACGTGAATCCGTTTTTTACTGAAACTGGTTTTAAAATTGCCTAAAGCCTTCCTCGCTATATACTAACTAATACTAAACGAATTTTTCAAATCGGACCGCGTTCAAACAAACAAACTTTTCAGCTTTATATTACTAATAATATTATGCCCTATACACTGAACGGGCCCTACGGCTGGACTTCTTTGTACAAGGACAACTAGCTTATTGCAGAGATTTTATCACTACACTTCCTGTCCGAATATGTAGGTACTTTTTTAAAGTTTCTTTTTATCTTTTTTAAGAGAGGAAACGGTATTGTAAGGCAAAGGTATCAGTTATATTTATATATTATATGCTACATTGATGCAATAGGTCGATGGGTATTCAAGGCTGCGCATACTGGCATGAAAATTCCCCAACTGCTCGTTTGCTTTCTTACCTATACCACAAAGTAGTCGGTGAGTTCCAAAAAGTTTTATTTACAGTATATTTTTAGTATACTCTTACAATATATTTTATTCTTCATTATTGCTATGTTTTTATTATTCACAAGTAACTAATAGCTTAACAAGTTATTTTCAATCGTCTAATAGCTAACTGAAGGCTTAATCTACAAAACATATTATATCAATGTTACAATTCCCGGGACAAATGTACAGGTACGAAGCGTGTTCGCGATAACGTCCGAGGAACGAATGGGTCATATCCGGGACACATCGATGATAATCTGGAGCAGTCGTGCCGAGCAAAACGCGATCATTTAGAAGCCGGACAATGAAATAAGACGGAGATACATCGCAGAGGGTGAAGGAAATGTTTGGAAAAGATTTATGTTCTACGTATTTTTTAACTATTTAATAGACTAATATTTTAGACCGATTGAATGTTACTTACTGTCTATTTGATCATCGTCATATACTTACTTTATATTATTTCATTGTAACTTTTACCTATTTTATTTATTTAATCACTATTGTAAACCGATAGGAAAGAAAAATAATGACTCTATTTGTCACTAAAAATATGAAGAAAGACAAATCAGAATCATACCACCATTTCAAACCAAATGTAATCAACACTTAATTTACAATAAAAAAAATATACAAAATATATAATATATATTTATATTATCTACAACATGCAATTAATCTACAAATTATATTATAACTATAATATAACTCCTGTCATTGTATGCATATACGTTTAAAACAATACTTTTTAACTAGTTATCGACAGTTACTCACTAGCACTAAGACTTAAATTATATATAAAATTATATGTAAACATTAGAAAATTATTATATGTAATGCATGTCATTTTAGATTCTACACTAGACTTGAAAACAAACTTTTTTATAGTATAGCTATCGAAAGGTTTCTTGTTTGTATTATCATACTATGACTATATAAGTATATATAAACCACTTTTACACCTACTTTTATCCAACTAAACATTTTCACAAAATGAGTAAACAAGCTGCGCATTACTTGGTACTATTTATTACCATTCTTACGCCTTTATAACTACAGGATCAATTGAAACACTAGAGAAACTCGTAACATTCGTAGATCTTGAATATTATACGGGTATCTACTATATCGTTGATTTAAAGCGCTAAAGCCATATTGCACCAAAGTACTACAGTATAAACTTTTATGACACCATGTTCTACCTCTACAGTTTTAATTCTGCGGTTTTATAGCTCTCCTGGAGGCGTGTGAAATTTAATTATTAACTTCAGGCGTAATACTCTTAAAGTTTCTAGGAAAACACTTCAGATTAATTTATCTGTATATAGAGTTACAATAAGGTATTATTATTTTTGTATTTTTCTTTATACACCTTCAATGCTAAGTTATGAAATAATTATTTAAGTATGTAACATTCATTTATTATTTCATAGTGTACAGTGCGTGCGTAAAGTGAGGGTATATGCTCATTTATAATGGGGGTAGTTTTTGCATCAATCTAGCGTCACAGCAACTCTCATCACTTCACATAGGTCGGCTCGTGACCATAGCTGGTGTAACCCAGTCGAAACGTCAATCAAAACGCGATCATCTTTTATAAATATATAATCGTGTATATAATATATAATATACTAGCGACCCGCCCCGGCTTCGCACGGGTGGACATTTATTTTTTAAGCTATCTGAAAAAAAATATTTTGTTTTGTATGTATGTTTTTATAGGTTTTTTATTCGTGTTACATTTCTTTGTGTCGTACCTGCTTAACTCTTTTATTTTTGTTTTTAATTTTTAATTTTAACGACTTTACGGTAAGTAAAGCGCTGTAATGCTTCACTATACACTATGTTCACAATAGTATTTGTAGATCGCATTAAAACATATTGGTTTTCTGGAGATCCGAGAAAGTGCAACATATAATTGGCCATGAGAAAAGCACTCTTTTCTGAGATTGATGCCTACCATTGAAAAAGTTTGATCCAGGGATTTATTTATTGTAAGGGCAAACGATACCTTGACGGGGAAACAGTAATCTTTGAAAGGAAATAGGCAAATCTGTCGGTATAATCGGGATCCGCGGAATGTGAGCGAGCTGTCCAGCCGCCGGGCCGGTGATGATGGTCGCTACAATCACATTGGCTCGCAATTCTTTTATCAAAAGTCTTGTCACATTGCACATATTAGAAGGGCTTAAATTTCTTAATAGCATAATGGGCGTACCTACTTTTAATTTCAGTTCGTGGGGTGGCAGGCCGGCAGGATTGAGTGAGTTTAAAATTCTTATGGATAGTGTACTTTATCTTCGGTGTTACGCACGGTGTCGATGGATTTAAAACATTCAAAATCACTGGGTACTTTTTCAATAATCATTTTGTTAATTTCATTTCATATCGGCCGGCGGCCATCATTCATTTTAACACCAATTACAATTTTAAATTCGTAATATCTTTTGAATGGATTGTCTGATGGGAATAAAATAAAAAGTAATTTATAGCTATTGAAACAATCTTGTTCAATAAATAGTTTATTTGGATAAGGATTAGTATTTGACGATAATATGATCAATAAACATAGGCAAATAATTTTAATTACTTTTATTCTATGGAAAAGTGGTTATAATGGCTAAAATGTAAATGTTTGGTTTATACTCTCGCATACTTTTTGTAGGCATTATTGAGCTCTACAACTTTTCTATAGAAGTCAACCACACATCTCTAACCATTTAGGCAGCGTTCGCCAGAATCGTTAACGTATGGCAGTTTTTTGGTCGACTTACTCCACAATTTTCACTACCACGAAAAATCCTATCTATTTTCCGGGATAAAATATAGCCTATACGGATTCGCAAGAATCCCTCTAAGTAATGGTAAAAGAAATTTTGAAATCTGTCCAGTAGTTTTTGAGCCTATTCAATACAAACATACAAAATACAAAGGTTTCCTCTTTATAATATTAGTATAGATAGCCCTTAAAGTATCTACAAAGTGAGTAACAAATGACTCAAACAAGTATTTGTATTAATTGTCTTTACAAATTTTAACGGCAAACAATGAAAATTTGTTTTCAAAAGTCGAGGGCGAATACATTGGTCACTAAAAACAATAATTACTAGTTTAGTGACCAGGAAATTTACATGGCACATACATTTAAAATGTGTGCGTCAGTAAATGCATTTATTTATTATTTTTATCAGCAATTAGTAGATATTTATTAATAAAAGTTTTAAAAAATTAAACTAACTATTTAGTCTAAGATCCAGTCGTTTTGTTTAACTTAATTATGCTTTGCAAAACATTGATTAATGCTGAAAGAGAGCTGATACAAATTATTTATTTATCCTATTAGCTACACGATTTATATGAAAATTACATTTAATTATATAAAATAAAAAAGAAAGAAATGCTGTGGTATTATAAAAAATATATCCATAGGTTCAAGCGGCTTGAGTTCGTATTATATGTTAACGCAGATCTTTCGTGTGATATTTCCAAGTCGAGTTTACATTTCACGCCACACTACTTATACCTTTAATGTTTCTATAAAGCACTATGTCGTTCAGAAAAGGCAAGCTAATATTTAAAGATAGTTAATGACACGTGCGAAATTTAGCGGCGACGTCGTTTATATTGTGGGACAGAATGGGAGCAACCACCTTTCTTTATGTGAACCTTACGAGCGAGCTGGGAGCGGATATGTAATGAACCTTTTACGTTTTTGCCTTTATGAGTGTGTGATCCACGGGTTGGTTATCTCTTGTGCTTAATGACTACTTAATATTAAATTTATTCATCGTATAATTCTTCATAAACTGACATTTAGAATGTGAGAGCATTTTAGATAACCATTAAAATGTAAATGTTAATAGGATAAATAAATATCTACAATGTGGTATACAAATGAATATTCAGTGTGTAAACACTAAAATTGATGAATAATAAATATTATTTACTGAGAAACGTAAGTCAACTAATTACTATTAAATTGCAAATAACTCTGTTGAGTTATTTTTAATACCTTAACGCCTCAATACACCAAGCATACTTTTTATTACAAAATTGTAACAACTCGAAATCTAAATAAATATATTTGTTATAATTTATGCAATTGTAATATAACTATAATTTGTCATATTATATTTATATTATGCACTAATTTACTGAGGTATTTCACACCAGGATAAGCTGTGAAAGAATATTTGTCAGTATGATGGTGTTGCAATGGAAATAGTGTCAGACAATCGCAAGTGATATCAGTGCAGCCCCGCTATAATAAGTAAGTCTTATGTTAAAAAACAAGGTTCTAGCGTTAATTTAAAAAAACATAATATGTTTAATATATTTTATACTTTATATTTGTATTGATTAAAAGGGCATTCCCAACAAGACGTAATTTATTGCGAGCAAGTTATGGAAATAAAATATTTTGTATTTGTATTTTGTATTTTTGTATACTATTTGTGTTAACGTCTAAAAAGCATCTAACATTCCATTTATAAATTAATTTTTAAATTGTGACATCATTCCAAATACCTATTAAGTAAATTACAGTACAGTCAACAATTTTACTAATGCATTTCTAAGAAGTAAACTGTATGAAGTTCCTAAGGGTGGCTTTATGACACTTATTGCATAATGCTAATGCCTCTGACCAGGGAACTACTCAGTAGGAAATGATCAAACGCACTCATAAATTATGTTTATTTTTATGTTTTTTAATAAAATTTAATATAATGATTGTACCAGGGTTTAGCAATATTATTATATGGTGCAAGACAAATTATGTAGTTGGGCCCATGGAACTGGCTGGTAAATAATTGATTCAGAATATCCCACAGACGGTATCAATAGCAAGTCAAGTCATTGGCCGGGTTTTAGTGAATAAATTATAGTGAAAAATATTTTCGGACGCTACTCTTGACTACTCACTATCTACTATTATATCTTAGGCATAAGATCTCTCACATGAGTACCACCTGAAAATAACAGCTACGTTGTCATGTTTTGTGTAGTATATATTAGCCTTCGAAAAGACAAAATGTATTAAATTTACTCTACCTAATGTTAGACATGTTCCTACCAATGTATTATTAAATGGCGAAACTCTGGATCTAGTGGGCTCTACAATTTTCCTAGGAATAACACTAGATTCTAAACTACAGTGGGGTCCCCATATCACCAAGCTTGCGAATAGGCTTAGTTCGGCAGCATTAGCAAATAGAAAAATTAGGCAAACCTCGGATGAATATACGGCTAAATTAATTTATTTTAGTTACTTTCACAGTATTATGTCATACGGCAAACTATTGTGGGGAAACGCTGAGGACATAAACACTATATTCGTGCTGCAATTTATCAGCTAGCCTCCAATACATCACTTAGAAATAAATTTAAGGATATCGGTATACTGACTGTTTATTCTCAAAACATTTTGGATAATGTCTTGTATGCAAGAAAGAACATTAGTGAGTTCAGAACGACAAATGATAATTATAATAGAAATACGAGAAACAGGCATAAATTAGACACACCTACCATTTCATAGACTTAGTAAAGTAAAGAATTCCTTTCGGGAGCAATGCATGCACGCCACTACAATATGATCCCAGAAAGCGTCCAAAAACTTTCGATTAATAAACTGTCGTTAAAGAGCGTTTGTGTGGTAAGGCATAGGTACTATAATGTAACAGATTTTATGGCAGATACCACATCTTGGGATTAATACCCTCCTCCCAGGCTGTTTCTGTACCATATTTTTTGTAAATTTTTAAATTGTATTCTATTATATCATTAATAATATGCAAATGTATTTGTATTTTATATTTTTTACTTTTACATATCACAACATGAGGCCCGCTGAGTTTGTTTCGCCGGTTCTTCTCAGGACAGGGCTAGAGTTGAACCGGTGGTAGATTTTATTGTTGACGTTCAAAAAGTAATTCCTGTAATTCTATTTTGAATAAAAACTTTTTGATTTGATTTGATTTGATTATAATAACTTAACATCGGCATATAAAAATATTGTAACGTATGGAGTTTCCCCCATACTTACAGTTTACTTAAGACCTCTTTGTTTGATAAAAAGATAGGTTTAAATTCAAAAATATATAGAACGAAAGTGAAAAAGAATTGTATTTTGACAGGTTAAGAAAACATTTTTATGTAAGAGAGAGATTCGGCCACGGGCCGTAAAGAGCACTGTACATATTCTAAAATAGGCTTATAAATAACAATTGTATTAATATAAGAAAGTTCAGAAATAAATAATATTAATAGTTATGTGGTTTTATATCTATTTAAATGTAACCCAGATGGGAAAGAGTGGTAGGGAACATTAGCTAGGTTTTTCAGGTTTTTCAGGTGATACCGCTCCACATCTACCAGACTACGTAACCCCAATTACGTCTGGAGCGGAAATATCACAATATAATAATGCTTCAATAACATGGAGTTCTTTATTTAATTTAGGTGACCTAGTTAGAAATGTTCTTTAGTTGGCTATCTAATTTAAACTTATGTGGAAAGTTTTAAGTCCTAATTATTAACGGTCGAAAAGTTTCCTTTGACGGAATACTCCTCGCCGGGGCTTTATCACTATCAGCTATGATGTGTCTACTTTTCTGGTAACGCTGAAATACGTACGTTGCCTAAGAGCTACGGGTGGCTCAACAGGGCACAGCATCGGGCTCGGCTATTGCCCCTGTCAACTACACCCCAGCAACAGGATCCTTCCACCGGCAGGCTGGCCTCATAGAAAAGTTCAGATTTCTCCTCCTTGGGGACTGTCCAGCTTCCTCTGAATAGTCCCTACTATACAATTTCGAAAACGTGCAATGGGGTCAGGTTGCCCTCCTGACCCCTGGTCCCAATACTCCAATGGAGCATGCTACGACGGTCGTCATAATCTACGCCGCCATCTGCTGATTCAGAGGGACAGGTGGAGGACGCTCTAGCTCACCTGCCCTTAGTCTGGCCTCCCCTCAAGCCTATCCGGCATGGGAAGCCTTTTCCGGCATAGCCTATGGGATCATAGAGTCAAGCAAGCCCCCCTCTTCCCCTCACCAATGTGAAACTATAATATAAAGTACAAATGCGGCGTTTACTTGGCTACTAACGGCTTGAACGAGGAAGCTATCAGGCGAAGGCAGCTCTGTCATTTAATTGTTTCTTTGACTACATACTTCAAAAGGACAAGCGAACGATCAATAGTAGGAAATTTAAAAGTATTTTTCCTTGTAGTGACGTTATACCAGCAACTTTATTATACGTACCTACTGTGTTCGAAGTATTTTTATAAAACAATGTTGGATGTTGTAAAATTTTGGTATCGATACTTCTAACAATTAACTTTTACTGGTAACCATAAAACTGGTAACATCTGCTCCTTTTTGTCTATAAAGTAAGCAGAAAGCAAGTTTGTCAAAATAACGGCTTTACAAAACAACGGCTTGTGAATTTTATTTTTTTCAGAGCGATCTGTAGCGCATGTGCTAGTAATATTTTGTATTAGTGAAGACAACAACAACAGTAGTTTCATGAGTAATTATTAGTTATCGTATGTCGTAGTCCTAAAACTTAATCTACGACATTGCCTGACAAAACTGCTCACGCAGCTTGTCTGTGAGATCTTCAGTCTTATGTGTAGTACATGTAGCAAAAAAAAATATTATCTTAAACTATTTAGTAAACGTTTTTTAAGCTCACGTGTAAACTTAATTTTACTATCATGTTTTCTGATGACCGCAGGTAAAGTATTAAACAAGCTCTTTTTGAGCGTTTTGTCACCATAATATATATTGAAGTAACCCTTGACCCCCAATGACATTATCGCAACGGAACGTGTATACTGCTTATTTTTTTTTGTATCATTTTAAATAATTAAATCTTAGATTATATAAAAAGTAATTAATGTAATAACTTATGTAGCTTATTACATAAAAATATTAGTCTTTTATATGTAATAAAGAATATTTCGCATTATTTTATATTAGTAGGGACTAGGGTTATCGAAATCATAATTTCGTGACAAGCATGTTTTTTGGCAGACTGTGGGGAACCAGGTCCATGCTCCGGACCAAAAATTATAATTGATTTTCAATTTCCAGTACCAGTCCAAACTCATAAAGTTGGCAGTAATCGATCCTCAAGAGATGGTAAGAATGGTGGACGTGAGCCTTGTCTGATGTTGCTCCGATGATGTCGGAAGGCCGCGGCTGTAAAAAAAGAATAGTACAATGAGAAAATATGGAGAGTACTTGTTTTTGTGCACAAACTTGTACACTCTAATAATTTATATAACTGGCATTACGGAAATCAAGCTAAGACAATTTTATTAGCTGAGTCGTCGTTTTATTGTCTTTCCGCATATTACCAACCACAAGACATATCAATTTAAATACTAATAGGCCAAAAATGGTTATTTATTCATTATAAGTGTCTTTATAACGTAAAAAGTAATAATAATGTAGTACATATTTATGATGTGTCAATCTCAGTAAACAATATTATTATAGCTGCAATTATGATGAATCGGGCCCTCGCAACACAGATAGTAAGTACATCTTACTCACGAAGTCATAGGTGTGCTTTATGATTATAGTAACGAATAAAATCCCTTTATAATTGTGTGTAATCATTGTGTAATCACAATCCAATCAATTAAGAGGTAGTAAGTACCACACTGCATGCTTGCATGCGGGCGAATTCGGCCGGTATGACCGGGGAGGTAACTCTCGCTTACTCGAGACCGGCAAAAGTGCTAGCTGTGCTGCCACGTTTCGTACGTTGTGGCCATGAAGGTGGAAGGAGAAAGAAGAGCAGCGCATCTATATGGCCTCTATTAGGATGTCTATGGGCGTCGTTAGTCAAGAAAATGGCACTGACAACTCTTTTGCCCTCCTATACCATAAAAAAACCATTAATAACTACCACACCACAATCAATTAAAACTCTGGTTTCTCAATAGCTTTTAGAATTAAACTAAGCAAAGTTACATGAATCGATGACAGGAATATTCGAACTGAGTGTGCTGAATACACATCGTACGAACCCCGAACACTTGAACATCGAACAAAGCGATTTTGTTCAAAACAAGATAGCGACATAACCCGTAAAACTCTAATGCGGCTTGACACAGTACTATTGAAATGTTTCAAGACGTTTGTATTAGTGTAGTTCCCAGGACCAATTGCGGCTTTGTACGTTTCGAGACAAATCTAAATTGAGTCTCGTTTATAATGTAATAGCTTGTCGAAGTGGAGTTCTAAAGATAGACCTCGTTTTACCTTACTACCAAAATTTAAAATTTTGAACTATCTATATTTTTAGCTGTACCTAATATGGTTAGCTATAAAGACTGGACTGAACTAAAGACTGGAAATTAGCCGACTGATGACAGGTTTACCACCTCTTATCACCTGTAAGTATTAATGCTCATAATTGACAAACTATTTTATGTTACAAAACCTGCAATCACAACCGAATTGAACATAATAATACTCGTATTTTCTGACGGTAGAAATCTATTTCAGTCGCTGTCATCAATCTTTCACATTCCATTAATAAGGGAGACACTGTCTTAAGCATTAACATTATGATTATCTTACATATAATATGTGTTATTTGGCTGAACATAATATTTATATTTTGTTACACGTTCAAAAAAAATTATATTATTTTGGCTACAGACTAAAAATATAGTGAAATATATAAAATTAGTAAAATCAAACAGACTCAAAAAAACTCTTTTTTTTTCTGTAAGATAAATACAACATAGGCTCCTTTTATTTCCTTTAGTTCTACTCACCTGTCGCACTGCTCGCCCAATTACAGACGATCTTTAATTACATTGAAGACCGGCCGTTTTGAATATGCCACTTAATATCAAAATTATTTCTCTAGCCGCCAACTGGACCGACAATTTGGCTTCTGAATATATAATTTTGACATAAGTTTAATAAACAGTAGCCAAAAACAAAAAAAGATAAATAGATAGAAGAGTATAGAAACGGCCAAGTCATTCAGATTGTAGACAGCAGTATTTGAAATTAATTTACGCTCGACATTTTCAGGAGCATCAACGTGTATTCCTAAAGAAAGGTCTTGACAGACCGACAAAACAGTGATCCTGTTTTATATATTAGGTACGTAACGCAAAAAATTGGATTTCTGCTTTTTTACTCGGAAGCCTTCAAAATGACGTCATTTACTTTAGACAGAACAATGTTCAAACTCAAATGATTTTCATACAAACGCTTGATTTGAGAAATATGAATCAAAAATCGCTACTGCTAAATTCTGCTTAAATAAAGACGGGTTATCAATTTTCTCCTGAAATGCCTTCTGTTTAAAAAAATGTTTCAGTTTTTGAGTTATATAAGGGTGTTCCGATGCGTCGTAAATGCTTTTTTTTTTATATAGTACAGGGGGCAAACGAGCAGTCGGGTCACCGAGATGATGGTGTTTTCCGACGCCCACAGACATCTGCAACACCAGGGGTTTTGCAGTTGCGTTGCTGGCCTTTAAGATGAGAGTAGGCTCTTTTCTTGAAGATCCCTAAGTCATAATGGTCCGGAAATACCGAGGGCGGCAGCTGATTCCACAAAGAAGTAGTGCGTTAAAAAAAATATAAATCTAAATATAATTTATTACGTTTTACACACATACATTACACATACATTTTGCACATGATAGGAGTCGCTTATTTTTTATTTTAAGGACTCATTTATACTAAATAACTAATAGGTAATTAATATTTCTTTCCATTTTGTGCGGCTCTTAATTGCCTGTTCTCGTCTGTTGCGAGTAAAACCTTTATTAAAAATTCGCTATTAATGTTTTTTTTTAACAAATAACTTAAATATAGTTTCTAATAATCGTCAGTTTGAACAGGAAATCAAAGTTAAAAGAATTTTTTTAACTAATTGAATAAGAACACTAATTTGCAACTAAGTGCACTTTTTTCTTTTTTATAATAAAAATGTTAATTATTTACAGTAAAATTTGCATTTTATTACACCACTACAATGCACTGTTCTTATTACTTTAGATGGCTTGGATCTTTAAGGAAATTGTTGGTATCACTTCTTGGCAGCCCGGAGCGTAAATATTTAATATTCGTGGAGAAATGCTGACAATACGAGACCGACTTGGGTCTCATTCTGTTTTATTAATTTTATTATAAAACGTATTATAATAGTTAAAACACATGAGGTACATATACATTTATTTTATTTAAATATTCTTTTACAAAATTACAGTTGAATATCTTAGTTGTACAAAAGGGAAATAAATGTATGTATTTAATTTTACCAAAATTTAATGAACACGTTATATTAACGGGATATATTGTGTATTAAAACTTAAATTAAATGATATTTTCACGCCGGAATCTTATGTAAATAAATTTGCATAGGTACATGTTCAAAAAACCCAATCGTAAATTCAAAGAACCTTATTAATAGTTATCCGGCTAAATGACATACAACTTTTATGATACAAGGAAAAAAAAGACCAAAATGAAATAACGAATTTGTCTAATAATAAAAGTCAACATACAACACTCACTTGACAGTGGCAATAAGTTGTCGTGGAATAAAATATGTTTTCATTTCACTTTTACTCTTTTGCTACACTTACACTTAATTACAATTTAATTTCATTGCTTGTGTAGAACAAGCTATGCAATGTTGTTGATACAGTGTTAGAATATCGGTTATATTGGCGTTCATTAAAAGAGGCAGCAAAGGTCTTATGATAATGAAATCGTCAAATAATTTACATAAACTAATACTCGAAATAAGCTTTCTTTATTTCGATAATTCACTTGTTACTCTTTGAAAAGCTAGTTTGTTTTACAATCTCAAAATTCGGCCGGAATACGTAATGACGTGCAACTTGAATACCTTATTTATAGTTTTAAATCTATTGGATGTAAGACTTGGAACGTGCATGTATCGATCAGCATTTGCGGGGTTTCGTTCTGAATGTGGTTCGTTAGCGAAGCTAGAGCCCGTGGAGTGTTGTTTCATTCACCCTCTTTGGAAGTCAAAGGCAATATTAGATCTCAAAATATTTGATTACGGTAGGTGTGTGAAGTGTCTTATGCCATAGTGGGTTAAGAAGATCTGGTTAATTCTGTTTTAATTTAATTCTCCCGTATTGTGTTAGGAGGTTGAAATAGGTAAGAAAAATAAGGCACGATAAAATATTATATTTTGTCTTCATAATATTGATTTTATCAAAGGTTAACATGTTATGCAGACATCTAATATTATTGATACGAAACGAAACTTCATGCGTGTTTTGTTTTTTTTTTTGTTTAATATAATGATGCTAATAATATCATATAATTAATATATCTAAATTTTCTTGATATTCTCTTAAATTTCATGTTAGCATTTTGCTATGTGTTTCACAACTTGAAGAAAAGAAACGGTAGGTGCAGAGCTGTTCTTTGAGTTTGATATTTTTATTAGTTTAATCATATTCATAAAAGCCATGAAATTATGGACTGAAAAATGTAAAATTAAACTAATGGAGTATGTGTATTACAATGTATATTGATATTTTTACTACATTTTGCCGACCGTAACTAATCTTATATATTTTAATACGTGAAGTAAAAACTTCGGGAACATTTTGACGAAAATTGCGCGAACGAAGAAGTATACAATAATAATAATAACGAAGTATACAATGGTTTATGTGTAAGAAAAGTGCTAAACGCTAACATTTTTAATAGTATTGTTTATAGATATAATAGTATAGTTTAAAGTACTTTAATTTAATAAATAAAACTTTACATACTCTACCATGCATTTGACACATTGATTTATATGATACACGTAATTATTGAAAAATTTCTGTCTTTAGCAAGTGTTGAAAATTATACATAAATTGTTAACCTTAGTAACGATGACATAACATGTCAAATAATATTTAATTTTTAATCGCAAAAAAGTTTCAGCAAGATCAGACTATTTATTTGTATACATTTATTTAAAATGTTAAGTTTCAGGCATGCCGAAAATAAAAAACAAAAATAGCACTGAGAAGAAAGTAATAAAAAGCAATAACAATTCCGGTAAAACAGCTGACACCGGTCTGCAAAAACTTGATTCAATAGACGAGGATGACCAAGGCTTTGGCGGTTGGCTAAGGTATTGAATAATGTATTTGCTTTATGTTTAAGAATAAGTTTGTTTCTTACAAGTAAACAAGAGAAAACAACATATAATATAAAAACATTGTACCATGAAACAAAATACTTTTGTAGATATCACAAAAAGATTGAGCTTGCCAAAATCTAATACATAATACATTGGTATTATGTCTGCAGCACAAGATGCATTGAAATCAATGAAGTATTTACGTAGACAGCATATTTGTTTTATGGAAATGTTTTGTATTGAAATAAACGTGTAATAAATGATATTTTATTAATATATATTATTATCCTACTAATATTATAAATGCGACAGTTTGTAAGAATATTTGTTACTCTTTCACACAAAAGCTACTGAACGTTCATGAAACTTTACAGTAATATAGCTTTCATATCAGAATAACATAATAAGTTAAAATTTATAGAGATTTTTTATAATCCGAAATCCACGCGGGCAAAGCCGCGGGCGGAAGCTAGTTATATATATTATATTATTTTCAAGTATAATTTAGTTAGAAATAGTATTCGCCGCAGGTTGACAATCACGCTCAGTTAATGAGTTGAGTGAAACAATCTTAAGGAATCTACGTTGTTACTCTCTAAGTAGGTACTTAAAATAAATTGCCCTATAGCGGAATTATGAACTACACTAGTGTACTTTAGTCGCATTACTGTTTAATAGGGTGGGTCAAAAAATTTTTTTTTAAGTAATTGATTTCTAATAGCAAAAATATGTTGTAGTTGGGTATCGTTATAAACCCTTTAAAATATTATAGAATTATTTTAAGTGTAACAGCCCGCGCAACGCTGTTGAAGTTTTGAGAAAAAAGTTCAAGTACCTAGTATTACACCTTAGGTTACACGTTTGACGTTGGGTATAGTTTAATGTTGTAATTGATTATTTCCATTGAAATACACGTTACTCTTGTTATTTATGCTGTGTTGTTTGTTATAAGAAGATTTTTTTAGGTTAGTGCATTCAGAGACTTCATATATCAAAGTAGCTAGTTACTTGCGGAATTGTAAAATAAGTAATTTTTGTTTCAGAACGTGGAAGTTATTTTTTTTATTATGTCCAATAATAGACAGCCATATAAGTGTCCTATCTTTGGAACGATAGAAGATATAAAAGAAAATGTGTTACCAACATGCCAGGATGTCATGAAATGTTACGACTACAGGTGAAAATTAAAAATGGCAGTAACAAAGAGCCCACCTTTTCCGAAATTGTTGAAATTGTAACCCACAAAGTTGAAAGAGTATGGCAGAAGGCATCAATACCTGTAGTATTGCATATAAGAGTCATTCAGCTCCTGAAAGCTTATCATTTAAAATGCAACTGAGTTCTTGCAGCAAAGCGAAAATTTATTCTATATTTCTTCCTGTAAATGTCTTAGCATTACTGGAAGTTGTTTCAATGACTTAGCGAATAAATCACCTGGAAAAATGTCACATGCCGTTGGTTAACTACAGCAAACCGCATCCTGCGTCTTTACATATCTTCGCCAACACCATCATCACCATTTCGTTATTTTGGATCAATATATTGTTAAAGTATATGCCCCCGTATGGTTCCAAATAAAGATACACTCGTCGTGCAAAGACGGATCACGGCACCTTTGGAAATTAATTGAAAGTTCGCAATTTTTATCAAGTGCATTAAAAGCAGTCATAGATCCTGTCATACAACGAAACGCATACTTTGCTCACCCTGAAAATTTACTTTTGGCAATGCTAACTGATGAGGAAAAGCATTTAAGAGAACTTGCAGCTAGAAGAATTCTAAAAGCGCGTAATTCACCTATAAATTCTAAAACTACCACGTACTTTTGAAGTGCCTAAACTTAATTTTGATGCTGAAAGTTACATTGATTTGATAAACTGGCAAAGAAACCAACTTTTATCCACCTATTCTGAGAAATCAAACGAATGACCAACTTATTCAGATAATAGAGAAAAAAGGTGACGAAAGGATGCTGTTTATTAGGCTGCCTTGCCATACACAAGCGGTTGAACGAAGTGTAAAGTTAGTGACCGAATCTGCAATGTTGGCATGTGATAAAAAAACAAGAGACGGTATGATTCATGCAAAACTTGCGTCAAGGAAAGTTATGCCGAAATTTGATAGCAGGAAGGATTTTTTGTATAAAAATAAGTAATTTTTTGATAATCTTTTATAAGTATTTCATTATTTTTTTTTTAATTCAAACATTAATATATTATGTCTTTTTTATATTTACTATGTTTCAATATATTTTAAGTAATTTCTAAAAAAGAACTATGACATTTAGTAATACCTGTTTTTTTTTTAAAATGTTTAATTTTGAGGCGCATGCGCGGGCTGAAGATGTATGTTTATTTATCTGTTTTTTAGCTAAAATTACTTTTCACAGTGCTATACAACATAATATTACTATTAGAATTTAATTCATAAACTTTATTTTTTTTCCATATTAGAGTGACCCACCCTACTGTTTAAGTCTTATTGGCGTTGACGTTTGAATTGGATACCACATTGCTACGATTCTCTTCTGCCTCTCATTATTGTCATCATTGTCTGTTAGGTAATTTTCTTTTCCTTTAGATCGTCTATACCCTCACCACCAGTTTAACCTAACTCTACTCCGACAATAACCGGCGAAACAAACTTAATGTAACTGATACCTCGCAGTAGCTATACATTACATTAATACTTCATTTCACTATATTATGTTATTTACTATCACTGAGTAGGTAAAAATTCATGATTCCATGTGGCCTGTGTAAATTCCTCGTTATAGTTTATATGATGAACAATCTATCTAAAAATAAAGGTATTTTTAGAGTCAAAGTATGATTTATCTTTATGGTATAAGAGGGCAAACGAGCAGTCGGAGCCATTTTCATGACTACCGACGCCCACAAACATCCACATAGAGGCTATACAGATGCGCTGCCCTCCTTTCTCCTCCCACCTCCATGGGCCACCGGCTACTTACACACCGCACGAAACGCGACAGCACAGCTGTCACTTTACGCCGGTCTCGTGTATTTATATATATGATTAGTACTAGCAAGTAGGTTAGGTGAAGATTTACTTAATCTATCTGCAGCGTAGTCGTTTAAGACTATTTTTACTGTGAAAAGTGATGAATTCTTAATCTACATACCATACATATCATAAGGTGAAAGACACATCCGCCAACTATGTGGCTCTAGGTTACTTGTTAGGTTAGGTTAGGTTACAAAATTGTTGAAATCCATCCCTCAACGATAATTATTAGATCATTTTATGTGCGTTTAATAATATCGAAAGCAATTTTTCCTTTGTTTAATTTTGATATTATCATGTTAAATATAAAAAAGAGAATAGTAAAGTTTTAAAATTCAAATTTAAATTATTAAACTTCATAGTCCGACAATTTCATCGTAACAATTAAAAAATCATTGCTTCAGAACTCCCAGACCTAGAACAACAAACTTTATTGTTTTAGTTGGATAATATCCAGTTCTCTCCTACCTCTCAACAGTTTCCTGTATTACATACTTTAAGTCTATTACTTACGAGATATACCGGATAGGAATTAGAAAATATTTAGAAAACAAAACGAGCATTAACATTTACAACATATTGTGTTTCGAACGTGGTTATAACTTGCATATGCTTAAAACTTTTCTATTCAAGCTTCGTGACCATTAAAAGTTGTATTTAATTACTTTGACGCTTTACACGTTTCACAGCTAGGGATGTGATTTAGTTTGTAAAGTATTTTGAGTTAGCTTGTGTTCCGCTCTCAATACATTAATATTACATCTTCTAAGCTCGAGAATACCCCTTGTGAACCGGTTTGTAAAGTGATTGCTGCTCCGTGTTGTGATAGCGCTGATACAAGGAAACAAGTTTTCATTAGCCTAGGGAATATCACTGCGAGACTCCTGGTCGGTGGCTCTAAGCTTGTTTATACATTGCATACAACAATTTAATTGCAAATTGTATACGCTAAAAATATAGTTAACACAATCGACTTTGTATAGTCATTATAAACTATAAAATATATTACCAATATTCATTATTTTGAAACAATACATAAACCAAGATGTCTTATATTTTAGTTTCATGTTAGTTTTATTGAAGAAAACTTTACAAAGTAATACTGCCTCACATATTAATATCAATAAATTAAACACATTTTTTATGCATTCCCAAACTCATAACTATGCATAAATATTGATAACGACTGTTCACAGCTATTTTAATTATTCGGTATTGATATTATGATGATTATACATTCCGAACAGAAAATAATGGCGTGATATTTATAAGAATTTGCATCATTAACTTCACAAATTCGACAAAATTAAAAATCCGTGATCAATAGCAAATCATATTGTATATTGTACTATTGTGTATTGTGGTAAAATTATGATAGGATTTTTATTGGTCAACAAACGGAACTTAGGTTTTTTATCGTTTCATCGTGGTAGAGCCACATAAACAGCAGCATCTGCTATATTTTTAATGTCATGTGTAGTTAAATCTACCTTTTAGTTATATAGAGATCAGTCCAATAACATATTAAATTGAGCAAAAAGGAAACAACTCTGTTTCTCCTTAGGAGATAGCTGAGGCTATTATTATTCATAGGATAGTGTCTCTAGACTCTAACCTACGACCACGTTTGGGGAGAAAAAGTATAGATTAAAACACATCAACCAAAGCCTTCATTTGCATATTCTAAAACGATTTTATCAAATAATATAGAATATAAAGTGCATGGTAATCGCTTAGATAGTTTGCTAATGAAACAAACAAATTTTAAGATGTAATAGCAGTTGCCAGCGCTTAATTTTCGCTATGAGCAAAAAGCTACGTTGCGCTTGGCTTTCTCCCAAAAATCCAGATAGGGATCAAGTTTGAATTGACAAGAAAACGCTTTAGGCGTGTTGCACTATTGTTTTAACAGATCTCGAATAAACAGTGCATTGTTTTATTTCAGTAACTTCTTTCTTTTCTATAATTCAAAGCTTTATATAGACAACAAATAAAAAAAAAGACAATAACCACGACGGTTAAAATACAATTGAAAAAGGATAAAATAATTATAAAACCTCCGAAGTAAATAATTTATAGAACGTGAGAAAATTAACGTAAAATGCTTTCATGTAATTTGATAAGACCTCGTACAGTGTCGCATATAATAATCTGAACAACAGAGTATTCGTTTTTATAGCACTTCCTTGTGCACCTATTTGTATTTCTATCGACGGATCTTCTTTTGTTCCTTATTAAGTTGATAGGGAGTTAAATGTTTATGTTATTGCATCATCACATCTAAATATACAAAAACCAACTCTAAGCGCATATTATACCGTCTCCTTTCCGTCGTGGGTAAAAGTGACGATATGTCACTTACAGTATACTATACACTACCTTATATTCCATATTATGGAATTTAAGGTATATATATCTATACTAATGTTATATAGAGGAAAAGATGTACGTATATTTTAATATTTTAACACGAAAACTACTGAACTGATTTTTCAATTGTTTTTACTATTAAAAATCTGCATCTTCATTCACTCATTTGCTACATAAAATCAATAATTTTTCAATACCTATAAAGTATTTTAAATTTACTAATGTCGGACAATCTACGTAAATGATGTTATGAATAATTATAATGTAATAGATATAAATATTATTGTAAAGTAAAATCTGTATATTGATTTCATTAGGAATGTAAGCATATATCTTGTAATCTGAAAGGAATTAATCAAAAGGTAAGTGAAATAAAACTTTTATGTTAACAAAAAAAAAATAAAAAACATAGCTGATTTTCCACTACCACAAGATCGGTAAATATGCGGGTAATTACAGTATTGTATGTTTTGGTTAAGTCCTGTAAATGAGCTTGTCTTCTAGTTTTTCAATCATCGTATTTTATTTTGTTCACATTAGTGAGCGATCCATTTTTAATCCCAGCAGAACTTCAGCAAATATAAATATTTAATATTAGCGTTTCCAATCGAAGTGAACATATTTTTATAATCGAAAAATAATATTTTTAATATGATCGGGTATTCCGAATTTTGTATTTTTTCGTTGATTTCGCTATAAGCATTTATTCCTTGCCAAAATTCATATTTTAGGTCAACAGTGCCATAGCTTTTGATAGGTGAGTTTACGATATCAAAATATGGGACGACCGTATCTTATGATTGCGTTGACTAAGCTTATGGGGACATAAACTAAAATGCTATCAAGATAAAATTAATATAAAAACTATATTTGTCGGTCGATAAATGTTTATAAATATACGATTATATAAAAATAATAATAATATAGCGTTAAGCTAAAAAATCATAATATTAATAGATTCTGCGATTATACTCTTAAAGTGTTACTCTGTAAACATTTTTTTTGGTAACGCAGGGGAATACCTTCACGTACGCTACCCAGGAGCCCGTGTGACTCAACCGGGTTCAGTGTCGGGGCAACCCAATTGTGGAGCACTTGCCATCCAACATTTTGCCATCCACATAATAAAGTAATGTTGCTAAAGACATAACACGTCCTATTAGTTTCAGTGCAGTCGGTTAGTTAGATAGAGTTGGATTCAAAACATCGTGACTTTGATGTAGGCCTTTAATCTGCTTGCCTACAAATCAACAGATTTGGGTCTGACATCAATGGGACTTAGCACCAGCCCTGTGAATATTTAAATTGTGTTTCTACCATAGAGATAATCAAACTACTCCCCTACAATCTCCAGTATCTATTTGCCTTCCGGTATTCGTATAATCTAAACAAGAAAAGCGTGAGCCCTTTTTTATGTAAATTGCTACCTGCACTCCAACTTCAGAAGTTGTATTTTTCTTTGATTTCTATTTGATTTGCAGCTAAGCAATCTCCTTCAAATTGCAAACTGTTTTATGTTAAGATAATTATGAATAAAAGGTTGATGTCCCGGAGATCGAAATTAGACGTTAAATTAAACCACTCTACTTCGAATACAGTTTGACTAAGTAACTAAGTAAAACCCTTTTGTCCAATTTCGTAAGTTCATTTTGTCACCAGTGTATTCAGTTTGTATATTACAGGCTATCATTGATTACATGAGTTTAACCCTCCAAACAAAGCGGCTGAAGGCACCCGCAGGGATTTAGTCGATATGGGCCGAGCCCGATATTGTACCCGGTTGAGCCACCCGGCTCCTGGGTAGCGTAAGTAAAGGTTACCAAAGAAAAAAGATAGACTGTCGTCTTCTTTCTCTAATAAAAATCGCATTTTGAGGCCATTTGAAAGAACTGAACTTGAATTCGTTATAAAAACTGCAAGAAAGGAAAATCTTAAGTTGAAAAAAAATGTACACAAATACTAACCATTCGTTAAAACGACGAGAATTATCGTGATATCTCGTAAAATAGTGTACTTACCCGCCGGACCCGGGTGCTTCTGGGAAGAGCTCGGCGAGCATTGAGCTGACAAGCAACGTTGCCGTTATAGCCACACGCACCGAAAAGAGAATCATGGTATATATAAATAATAAAGATAGGCTATCATTAACTTATTTATTCCGTACTACTTCCCTTTGACTTAAAGATTAGATTTCATACAATTAACTTGAATATAAAAGAACTAAGAAGAGCTTAAACTAAGAAGCTCTGAACTTATGGATCACCAAATCTTTACACTTTACATGTTGACATATCTTTGCCCATTTCGCTTTGTCTCTTGTTAACTATATATGAAAATACTCAATCTACATAGGGTCAGTCTAAGTGAACTGTGAAAAATGTCGGTCTTGGTTAATTTAGAATATGCTTATAGTGCTTGTATGTAGGATAATAAGTATTTGGAAAGCAGTACCATGCTGCTTTGTAGGCAAAATTGACCAGCACGACCGGAGTTGGGACGTTAATTTACGATTGATGGTGTTAATATTTTATATAGCTGCAATTAGTACTCAAACAGCTTTTCTTATTTTTAACTATTGCGAGACCAGTTCCAAGTACTTAAAGCCATAAAGATCCGATGTTATAATACTTCGTTTTCCTCTTTATTTTTATACATCACCAACTGTGCTTTTCTGCGACTAGTTTCAATCCCGTGGAAATATCGAGATAATATTATGTATAGAGTATGTTGTCCCGACCTGTTAATAATATTCATGCAAAAATTTAAGTAAATCCATGCAGTATTTTGATGATTTTGAGTTTAGCCTAGGACCGGAAATATTTACAGACAAACAGATAAACATTTTATATTTGGCCTCGCTAACGATTGTAGAGCACACCTCAAGTATTCTTAAAAAAATATTCAATGTACAGTTTTGAATTTCTTACGATTTTATTATATGAATAGATAATGGTGAAACGACCGTCGGACGCTTGATGACTACCTGCACCTATAAACATTCATATATTATAGAAGTTATGTAGATGAGTAGCTTTTCTTCCTTAGACCACCAGAAACAAACACGCTGCACAAAACGCTACAGCACAACCGTCACTTTATGGCAGTGTTGTCTCCGCGAAATGTACCTCCCTGGTCGTGCCAATCCAATCATTTAGTGACACTGCCTCTCTTAACGTTTCTCTCATTCACATCCGCTTAAATTAAATTGCTACAAATTCTAAATTATGTTTTTTTATTGCAGATCCACTGAAGGCTTGGATAATATCAAGCTCTTTGTAATAGCGAACAGTATTGTGTTGCTCACTACGCTTGCTCTACCGCATGTTCAGTCAGTTATAGATATAATTGTCGAAACTCTTTACGGTGGTACCGTTTTTTAAATATTACCTTATTATTGTTTCCTTAAAACTTTAAGTATATTTATTACCTTAAAACAATATAAAGGAATTTATATATAAGAGTGCCTTACGTAATGTTTATTCAAAACAGCTAAAGCTTAGATTAAATTCAATTTAGTTATTATATAGAGATATATATTTAATATAGACTATATTATACCGATATTATTTTAATTACTAATTATAATATAAATTATTAAATGAATCATACAAGATATTTGATACATAAATACAATTTATAATATTTCCTCATATGTACATACAATACCTTATTGTTATCAATTAAGATATTGGCTACACGATTTTTATAATACAATATAATTTAGTATTCAAATTCGTTTGCAAAAAAATGCTAGGACTTATATTTCGTTTGTTCTTCTCATTAGGGGTATTGCTTTGGTATTCATTCAATGTATGGAATATGATTATGAATTACTTTAACG
>LUGF01053216.1:418252-447133 GCA_001625245.1 Calycopis cecrops
TTTGGTACTGATTCATATTGAATTGTTGCGATACTGAACAGAATACCACAATTAATTTTCGTATACATAGATTACCTAGACATCAATTGTTTCTTAATATCTTTTCGATATATGTAATGACATATACCTATTGAAAAACATTAATAGCAGATAAATTTAATATATATGAATTCTATAACTAGTTTTCCGCCTGTGGATAAGCTCGCTTAATTCATTTACTTATGGCAGGTAGTTAGGAATATATCTCCGACGCTAGAGTATCATCCATGTCATTACCAATTGATTAGTGAAAGTATTCTCTTGCTTATGCCGTCTCTCAATTGAGCTGTCTATGTACTTACGGGCTAAACATAGAGCTTAAGCCCTGGAAGAAACAAATAACTATATTTGGAGAACCAATTGCAATGCAAGTTTTTTTTGTAGTAAGTATACGTAAAAAATACCAGTTTTGTATTTTCCCCTTTATTTCTAGGATATTATATCATAAACGTATATTAAACAGGTGTATTTACATTACATCAACTTTTACTACTTTTATTTTTTTCTACTCATTTCAGTACTCAGAAATTGATAAGAAAAACTAAGCTTAAATATACACTTCAACATTCTACATGTACGAATGCACGGGAAAAAACTAGTACCCTACTATAACATTTTTAGCTGATTAACAATCAGATAATAGAAACAAAAAGAATCATTACCATAAATAGTATTCAATGGAAGTGCTCATGAAGTCAAAGTTTTAACGATTAGTCGAAGTTTATAGTCAGTATTTACCAGATGAGGCTGAAGCGTTGTTAGCTGGCGAATTATGTGTTGATGCTGCGTACTATACGGGTGCTTCCAAATCGATACGCAAAGGTTTTCTTACAACTCCTGGACGCCGGCCAAATGCATTTCTACGTGCTCCGTGATAGTTGCACAATTTATTAACGTTTCAGTAGTTAACTGTTAACTAATTATTTCCTTCATTTTGTTAAAAGGCTAAATGTTTTGTTAACTTTCAGAGATAATGGTTGTTTTCAAATTTTAGAACATTTATTAATTAAATTTTTCGAATAATGTAAAATAAAATTATTTGCAAATATATAATATTTTGTAAGTAAGCGATAATGAAATACCCAGCAATGGTAAGGTTTCTTTTGAATTCGAAGTTTCAGCAATTTCTTTTAAAAATTCCGTAGGTAAGCAAACATGCTTGAATTCAAATTTATTAAAGGTACCTATCTGTAAGTTGAACTTAATTATTTATTACACATCTTTATAATATACTTCACACAAATAATATATAAATTATATATGATTATTATTTTTTTAGAGGTAGCTTTGAGTCTTTAGGGGACTAAATAATTATTTAGCAGTCAAGGTTTTCTAATATTAAAAAATCGGGGGCATCTCACCAAAGGCGAAGCTGGTTACTCACAGTGGTTTAAGTGGTTCTTGACACTGTGGTTAACACTAATAACATGAAGTGTTCTAATAATCCAGGACCGCTGACAGTGAAAAGGTAAACGGCGAAAATATTATTTACCCCATAACCAAAATAAAACTATTAGAAAAAGAAAAAAGTATTCACATGATCACTGTTTATTACATTTGGGATTATTTTTATATAAAAAAAGTAAACTTAGTGAACTTAGTTATTATGAAATATAGAACACAAGCCTGCAATAACATAATATTTCTACATAGGTATCATATCTTTCACACCAAAATAAACATTCGTTAATTCATAATCAATATAAGGCAGTTTATGTACTGGCAATGAGCCAGACATTTTCTATCTACGATAATATCAACACTATGTTTATTAACGTTCAGTAAATTCCAGAAGCCCATCATCACAGCGCTCCGTTCCCAGTATGCATATAGAATGCGTTTGAGAGACCGCAGTAACGCCCTAAATGTCAACATTCGCTAGAATATTAATATGCAAATCGGTAGGCGTCGTGTGAGCTAAATAATAGCTACTTTAGCTCAATCTGGCGGCTTGAGGGCGTGATTGAACATTCATGCAATCTAACCAATCTCATCCGCAATCTTGTATTAACAACACTAATAAAGCGATATTGTTTCATCAACGGTGTTTAGTAATGATTTGTTTAGTGAATAATATACAATGTTACCCTCATTCTGAAACAATGAAATAAAAATTAAAAGAGATTGTAAAGGTATTAGATTTAAATAGCAGCCTGACCAGCTGAATGGGACTGTTTACCTATGAATGGATTGTTCTGCCAGCAAGCAACAACTTATATAATATTATGGACACATACGTGGTGGCGCTATAATGAACCATACGAAACGCGATTGCATAGCCTTTACGTTTGAGCTACGAGAAAGGAAGAGAGATGCTTTTTTTAGTTCCCAAGCATTCTTCCGCCTATACTATATTGTAACGAGGTAGCCTTTCTAATAGCTGCCTCTTTAAACATTTTCTAACTTTTTAGGTTACCTCAACATGACAAAAATAATAATTTTAATTTCAGCATATTATATGAACAATGGTAGTTAATTACTAGTTTGTAAACCTGCCTATATTCAGCAGTGGCTGATAATAATGATTATGATGATTAAATATATTCCTTATTTGCCTCATCGTTTTTACTATAAAAAATCAATAGAACAGTGTTCTAGTACCTAACAAATAAAACAGTATTTGTATTTTTCTTAATATGAAAAATATGAAATGTGTGTGTGGTGTAAATATGAATTATTATACACGACAATTACTCCTTAAACAAACAAAGCTCATTTGAATACTTATTAACACTTACAAATTGATGCCATGAGTTATTAACGATGTGTCTCATAAACAATCCTAATAAAAGCTTTAAGCTGAGTTTTTAAAGTGTGGCCAGTCACAAAGGCAAATTGGAAAAGTTTTTTCTTGTCTAATTAAACTTGTTAAAAGCAATTTCCTGTGGTGTGTGCTTGTACAGTGCAAAATTGACGGTTGTTTCTTTATGGTTTTATCGAATCGTCAAAACAAGCTGAACTTTAACAATTATTAAAGTGAAACCCACCTATGAACGTTTGTAACAGATTTTCAGCGAGCGTTCTCTTTTAAATTTTCTGTGAAACAAAAACTTTGACTGCGTATTATTGCTTTTTTGATTATGAATTCCGCTTGATAAAATATTTCGATTATTTTTTGAGAAATAATCGCTAGGAGTTATTTATTTCCATCCGAATAACTTTAGCCGAATTTATTTATAATAAATAAATAAACTATGGAGCACTAACAGCATACACATTTCTACAAAATTGGGTTTCACATTATTTTGGCATACCTATTCTGATGCGTGTGCCAATAACTGGCGTTTATATACGTCATTTGCATGCGATATGAATCATGACCTAAATAACCTTAAAAATTAACAAGTATATAAAAATAAAATTCTAATAGAATTAGATAAAATTCTAAAATAAATAGAGTAAAGAAATGGCCAGATGAATAAGTAAATGTCAATGGGTTAGTTAGAGTTATTCAAACAACCTTCCAAAATATATATCTCGAAAACGTTTTATTTAAACTACGCTCTTGTCACCCGAACAAACACACAGTATAAAACGTTTCATGGGAATTGCACTTAAAATTCATTTTAAGGAGAGAAGTGCTTCTTTAGTCCTGACGGTCAAATGAGAACAATGCAGAAACAGTATTAGGCTTAAACCAGACACAATTAATTACAAAGAAATATAGCTATGCCTACTCTCAAATAAGTAAGAAATTACATTCCAGAGACAGCGAAGGTCCCTTTGAGTAAAACATATTGCGAGTTGAGTTCTATTTATGATTCTGTGTACATTTTTATTGTGTGATATATAACTACTTCATGTTTTTACTTAGGTTCTCCTTAATAAGGACCGATTTACGTCTGACGATATCGCTGAGGCCACTATGACAGTCTCCATCGTCAACAACGGGCACGAAAGACTACGCGTTCTCTCCGGCTATCATAATAATAATAATTAAATTAGCTTTATTAACGGTCATGTCGGAATGCATCTTCTCCACCTGTGAGAGAATGTAAGAGGGCCGACCACTCTCTTTCTCCTTTCTCTCTATCTCTAATGTAGAATTACATTTAAAATGTGAATTAATATGGTACTAACTAGATTATTTATTTCATTAGATAACTATTAGAAATCCCACTGCTATAAAATTATACGATTTCTAATAATTTTAAATCTGAGAATGCATTAAGCAATTTGTATTCATTTTTATTATTTTCTTAGTGTATTTATTATCCTAACGTATATGACAAAATTTACACATCTAGTTTGATATACTATTTTGTATACTATAATTAAATTGGTTATATTTTTATAGGTACCTAGATAAAAAGTACCTAATATTAATTTATTTCATTTATGTACTCTTACTCATTATATTTTTTGCACAATATAAATAAGTGGTTTCGGAGTTTAATTTAAATATATTATTTGTTGTTTTTTTTCCTTTCATTATTTCAATATCAAATGACTAACAAAAATAGAAAAACCATTTAAAAATCTCTCGCTCCACGGAATCTGTCGCTCCACAAAATTGTTTTAAAAAAATGTATTTTTACGTCGCGTCGTTCAGTTTATATTATGAAAAAAAAAACATCACAATAGGTATTCATTGCATAAAAATATCGCAGACTAAACTGGCTAGTTGTTAATATATAAAGTTCACAACTTTAATTTTTTTAGTATAAGGGGGGAAACGAGAAAAACGATTTCGAGACTAATAAAAAGCATCAAAGGCCCTTACTTGATGCAGATGCATTGTACTCTTTCACTTTTAAAAACCTTCGATGAGTCACTTGTCAATCATTCAGACTCTCAAAATACAGCCATACTCGTAGATGGGTCACTTGTCAAAAAACTGATTGTTCCTTTGATCCCTTTTAGACTAAAATAGCATCAATCCAATGACATTACCAGTACTTAACTCAATATTTTAAGTTACCGTTTCCAAGAAACCGCAAAACCTCATAACTTGTAGCGCTTTCCTAATTCCTGGTTTAAGCCGAGCGCTAGCAGAACGTTCTCGAATGTGAATTATATTATTTTAATAGAAAGGTAAGAACTGGGTGTATAATTTTACTGGAAATGAAATTGAACGTGAAGATTGTGGGGTAATTGACTAGTTAGGGTCAGATAATATAATTAGTAATCGGCTGGGGCCTTCGTGGTGAATCTGTATAGATTAAAGAGAAGATGGATAGAGTCGGCACAACAATAGAAATAAGTATAATTTTTTATTAATAAAACATCAGCTTACAATTTGAGTTACGCTAAACGTCAATTTGTAGGAGTTCTGGTTAGATCAATGAAAGGAATGTATGCGAATGTATCTCGTTGCATATTTTATTAAGCTATCAAGTTATTGGAATGTTAATTGGTTTGCCTCTAGTGAATTATATAACCACGGAATTATTATAAGCACGGGATAACTGTTCCCCTGCTACTCGAATTCATATAACAATAGTAAAGATTTAAGGCTTCTCTTTCATTAATTTTACATTATATTGCTATTTTAGAACCGTATAATATTATATTCATTTAATCATTAAATTTATAATCACCTCACTTTCCAGACACATTTAGCGTCATACTTAAGAAAGTAGAACCCATTTCGTAATATCTTCTTAAAACGAATAATAAAATCGTTCCATCTTTACGTATTAATAAGGTGCTCATTTTTATGCACGGTTACTTCGGAGGGCCAAGCTCTCTGTAATATTCGTTTAAGTGGTCCATTTCATCAAACACTGAGCACGCAAAAATGCTATTCATTATTTTGAGTAAATGCTCTCGGTTTTGTTGAACTGAGATAAATATAGAGTCATTATGTACATAGCTATAACAATAACTTATAAAGCAATATCTATCTTTATATATAAAAATGAAGATTTGTTTGTAAGTTCTGTATATAATCGTAAACTATACATTTGATCATGTGATGATGATCTTTAGCAAAATTGTTGTACATGAGCCTACGAAGGTTTCTATGAGTTGGTACGACCAATTTTCAAAAGATGCCGCCACGCGTAGCAACACATGCAGGGTACAGCTAGTCTATACTAATATTATAAAGAGGAAAGATTTGTTTGTGTGTGTGTTTGTTTGTATGTAACGAATAGGCTACGAAAGTATTGGACTGATTTCTAAAATTCTTTCACCATTTGAATGCTACATTATGACAGATTAACAAAGGCTGTATTTTACCAGGGGAAAATGCTTCATTCTTCTTCAAACTTCTAAACGGCTGATCCGATTGGGTTAAAATGGATATGATGATCTTTAGCAAAGTTGTCCTGAATGTGCCCATGAAGGTTCCTATGGCGTCACTATTGTTCCAATTAATTTTATATATTGCTATGATAGTCCATGCTGACGTATCTGTTGGTGGCGTAGCAACGCGCGTACGGTACAGCTAGTACTTAATATAATAAAGCTGGCGAATTTGTATGGTTGAATGCGCTAATCGCATAAACTGCGGGTGCGTTTCCCCGAACTGATTCGGTGTTAGATAGCCCATTTACCGACGAACTATATTGGTATGCATCAATTATGGCATGAAATTACTTGTCAGCAAGTTACGTCTCACCATCATACCATCCACAGTAAGACAGAAAGGAGCGGAATGTAATAATTAATTGTAATGTAATAATAATTAATTTAAGTGTAATAATAAATAATAAATAAATATCTGTGGACTTTACAAACCACGTTAGCCTAGCCTCGTGCTAAGTACCGCAAGTGTGTGTGTGTGTGTTACGGGTACAAGACGACGGAATATTTAATATATTTTTATAAATTAAAAAAAAAATTATATATTTACAGTTTTTATTATAGAAATAGATACAATACATAGATAAACATCCATGACCAAGGCGGCTCCTGGCAGAACATGCTCCACTTATCCGACTCCTGTACCACTGCGCCAGCCTCGTGGTTGTCATAATATTATACATAATATAAAACACATCTATATAAAATGATCAGATTTACGTAGCTATGAGCAATAATGATGATTTAAAATTAATGTTGACGGTTATTCAATCAGATCGGACAAAAAAGTACTTATGAACCTTTCAAAAACATCAGTTATGTATAACACATACATATTCTAATATTGGCAATAAATTCATTTGTTTGTCAACCCTAACCTGCTTACATACTCCTTCAACAAAAGTATCCTAAATTTAAACAGAACCCGCCACCATAATGTATGTTTATTTTAGTTTGCGTAAAAAATTGCACACACTCAGTACGAAAAAACGAAGGCATGTAAGGGCGTAAACTGTAATAAATTCAAATAAACACATCCCGTACTTCCATCTCTCCGTTTGGAAGCAACATTTGCGAACGCAACTCCGAAGTGAACAGCTGTAAATTATTTGTGACATTTTAGGTTTTATTGTATCTGGTAAGGTAACACGCGTGAGACTTTGTTGAAAGCAGCGCGTTGTGTATTTTCGTTGTTGTTAAAATCGTTTAAGAGTTCAGTACTTTCGTACCTTTATACTTGAAAATGAGTTAAGTAATATGTAACGTCGTTGATTGTGATATTATTTAGCTTTGGGTGATTATAAATATGTGCGTAGATCGATAAATAATAGTACCTACATACTACATTATTCGTCAAAATTATGTCTAATATTTATTATTATATTTTTTAAGAAGATAGACATAATATTTTTTACATGCAATATTTCCAGAAAGAAATGAAATTGCTTCGTATTAGCTCAGATGAGAGTCATTATTATATTTAATAAAGTAGGTATAACAAGTTCGAACCTATCTTACCTATACTACTCATTTTATTAGCTATCAACTATTTAGGAAGAGGTGGTGCTGTTGCCGCATTGTACTACATCGTGCCGGCATGACCGAGGAGGTACCTCTCGCTTACAAGACACCGCCATAGGATTGATGGCTATGCGTTTGATGTGGTTTGTTAGTAGCCGGACGCCTTTTTTATGTTATAAAAAATGCTCCAACTGCTAGTTTGCCCCCCAAACTAGCAGTTGGAGCCATTTTCATGACTATCGACGCCCATAGACATCCGCATAAAGGATATACAGATGCGCTGCCTTCCTTTCTCCTCCCACCTACATGGGTCACCGGATACTTAAATACCGCACAAAATTCGACAGCACAGCTGTCGATTTATGCCGGTCTTGTGTAAACGAGAGGTACCTCCCCGGTCGTGCCGGTCCTATTCGACTGAATTCGTATTCGTATTCGTAAAAGGTAATACCACACTGCATGCTTGCAGCATTTGGGGACAATGATGAAAACGCTTCTGTATAATTATTAATTGTGTGGATAATACTTATTGGGCTGTCCATAGCCACCAATAGTTTCCAATGACCCGTTTATCCTCAAACACTATAATAACAACAATTTAATATTACTATAACTTACAATGATAATTACACAACGATTTTATAAAATAAAAGCATTACTACATTACAATTTTCTATATTATCATAGTATAATATCAATTCGGAGAAGTTGAACTCGCGAGTGAATTATGTAAATGGAAATGAACTCTGAGAATACGAAGTTGTGATTTACTACTTGGAATTTTAACGTCATCTTTATTTCTTTTTCCACTGTCCTCATTTTTCGGTTTGCAGTTGTTATAGGGGCCCGATGTCAATATCTGCAGATCCGGCGTCTGCAGATATCAGCACAACCAGAGGTTATACAAATGCATTTATCTCCTGTACCATATTCTCCGAAATCCATAATCACTCTTGACACAGTCGGTAAAAAAGGTAATTCTAATGCTATTGATCCACGAAGCAATACGCAAGATCTACATGTGATATTTGATCCGCAAGCAAATAAAATATATGAGGGTTTTCGCTGAATACGTAAATAGGACAAATCAATCTATTTTCTAGTCTCGCCACAAAGAATATTTAATGTCAACACAAATGTCCAAATAGGTTCACGTATACAAAGGATTAACAAAAACCTTTTTTTTAGACTCAATAATAATAAAACTATAAACAAAATTCAAATGTGTGCCAATACAGGTAGGTTCTTCTAGTCACAAACTTTAAGTAGAAAGCAGTAAAATTTTTATAGAATATTAACGAGCACTTACACACACGTAGCACATATTTCGTCATCCGCATTTATCGATTTCTTTACCCTCTGTCACCTCTTCCCCCAAACTATCACCCGTAAAACGTGATATACGCGAATACATAACTATCAGTTTTTAAGCAGGTTCGTATTAACGGGAGGAAAGTTCACAACATTATATTTTACTAAAACTACATTTTTATATTAAGTAATCAAATAGGGCGGATGACTCTTATCTTGCACGTAACCTATCGATTAGCTAGCGATTGTGTAAGTTGCTGATCGTAAGGCTAAGCTCTAATCTCTACTCTAAGCTACCTAAAAAAGGTTTGGGAAGCTCTAAGGATTCTCAGTTATGACCGTAGTCAGAAAGTTGGCAGCGGCGCAAATTTCTCACTTTAGAGAACATGAAAATCAGATTCGTAGATGTCGTGTTAGATTAAGATAACGATCAGGGTGTGTCCTGTATTCATGCACACATCTGCGTCTCTATACATATTATATTTATTTTTATGCCTAAGCAGCAGCCTAATTTCAAATTCTATTTTCGATATTTTTATTGTTAACGCATTACCTTACCCTACAATATTGTATATTCGGGACACCCACTGCAGCGCAGCACAAAAAAAACTTTAAAATCAATCCAATCGTTTAGGAGGAGTTCAGTGACATACAAGCACACAAGAAATATACATACGGGCTGCCCCAAGAAACCTGTACGAGCCGAGGTATAGAGTTAAGGGTCAGGTAAGGTTAGGTTAAATTAATTAGGTCAAACTCCATCGTTTGACCCGATGTAATATGATCCGCGATATTTTATAGTTTTCGTTTTTTGTTTAATTTTAAGATTTTTTTTAATTTCAGGAGGATTTGGTTTTAACTTTTCTGTATCTGCATTTTTGAGTATTTTTTGTTGGCTAAAATGTGTAAAATGTGTGTAAAATAGAATAATCTTTAGCTTCCAAAATAATACAAAAACTAGTACTTTTAGGGCATTTTAACATAACATAGAGCCAAAAATAATAAAATTTATATCATATATTTTAAATGGCTTTTTGTAATTTTTTCAACCGATAGGTAATTAAAATATTAGTTTTAAATAAAAAGTACGTAGAGTAACGTATTTTGATTATTTTTACTAATTTATTATTGCTAAAATTTTACTTTTGACTATAGCGAAAACCCAAAGTTTTTTAAACTGACTGACCTGACTGATGAGTCAAGGTTTGCAGTAGCATATTTATTATGCATAACTATCATTCTTGGGCGACTGACAACCCATACATTGGGATCAAATGATGGGTATTAGTGTCCCCTAACTCCGGATTCGGCTGGTTCAGATCCGTATATCCGTATATTTTGTATGTACGAAAGAATATTATTGAATTCAATGAGAAGAGTGCTAATCATGATAGAAATACTAGGAACAGGCACAAACTAGATGTACCATTTCATAGACTGAGCAGAGTAAAGAATTCCTTTAGGGGTCAATGTATACGCCTCTACAATAAGATCCCAGAAAGCGTTCAAAAACTCTCAATCAACAAATTTTAAAAAATTAGTTAAGGAACGCTTGTGTGGTAAGGGATATTACAAAGTAATAGATTTTATGACAGATACCGCACCCTGGGAATAGTACCCTCCTCCCAGGCTACTTCTATACAAAAATAAATGTAAATTATATTTTTTTAATGTATGTAAATGAAGAATGTATAATGAAGAAATGAATGAGGCCCGCTGAGTTTGTTTCGCCGGTTCTTCTCAGGACAGGGCTAGGGTTGAACCGGTGGTAGTTGGAAATTTTTGACGTTCAAAAAGCAGTTTTTTAAATCCTATTTTGAATAAAAATATTTTGGTTTTGATTTTGATGTAATACGCTCTGCAGGCACTGACAAAACGATCAAAACTTTCGTTATTATATTTTTAATCTAATTAAAATATAAATAAAGGTTTTACAGTGTGTAAGTTACACAAAATAAAAATAGTGAATCCTACTGCTTAAAACGACACAAATGTGCTTTCTTTTGTTTCTGACAATATAATACTGACTGAGTAAGGGCACGATATCAGCGTTCACGAGTTCCCTGACGATATCGCCTCTATTTCTACCGCATACGGCTCGATTACACTAATTTCGCTATTGCGCTTATTGATTTAATAAATGTGTGTTTAATCGAATCTAAAAGGTTGTTTAATAAAGTAAGGTTCTAAGTGTTTGTACCGTTATAAATTTTATAAAGTTTGTATTATTTGCATGATAGGCGAAGAATCTAATAAGTGTTATTATAAACTACCACCGGCATTATATAGGTAGGTACTATTTTTTGTTAAAACCTACAACGGTGGTCGTAATTCGGGATCTTTTTAATAAAAAAATAAAGTTTTTAACAAATATATACTTTACAATTGTTTTTTTATAAAATGCTGAATTTGTAAAGTTAACTTTAGAATCTTTGAATAAACTACGAAATCGGATTATCTAGATCATTTTCAATCGATGGATGAGCGATGTTGGAGACATATATTCTTTTTTCCCGGCTGTGCAGACTTTCTGAAAAACGAACACTCGTCATCGAGTTTGCTAGTCATCAATAAAATAAAATCGAGAAAACTTACGTTGACATTTATACAAAACTTTCTAAACGTATAGTATTATATTCTGCGGAGTAGAACAAGAGGGATTTTAGGGTGCGAACAGTTCGAAGCCTGCATAATTGATATTCGGGAAGCGTGTAGCCACAAACGCGCTCATGTGTGAGAACGTTGTAAGCGAAATTAAGAACAATTGGTTTTTGTATTACATGATGGTTTCCAACGGTTACTCGCTTCGCTTGTTACTATTTCACCAAAATTGTTTTGGGCGATATTTTCTCTACGACATTAAATAAATGTTAAATATATAAATATAGGTACGTAGCTGAATGAGTCATAGTGGTAGTCATAGTAAGTACTTATATCTTATTATAAAAGGTATATTATAATAAATATTTGCCATCAATGCAACATTTGCTCAGAAACTTTAAAATACGTAAATCGTGTCTTTACTGTTTTGATTGGAAAAAACGAGTCGTATTGTGTGTGTACAAACTCAATACCATAATAATGAAGTAAAGTTTCAAAAGAATTGAATACTTCTATAGCGTGTAAAGTTACTAACGCCACCATCGCAGACTAATTTGTCTCGAAAAAATTTATCTTATAAATACATGTTTTTTTATATTTTACTAGTTCCAAGTAAGTTTCGATTCCGTGGAAACATCGGGATGGAAACCTATTTTTCATTGGCCGATTCTCAGACCTAACCAACAGACACACAAAATTTTATGACATTCGGTCTCTATAGCCGTTTCGGAGGAGTATGATATGACAGCCGTTGCCTTGTCATTTATTGGATAAGGAAATATGTTGTCATGGTAACGTGTAATGTATGTGGGTCATTGTCAATTCGTTATTTTGCCCTAAAATAGTGCATTTCAAGTCGAAATACCGACTGCAGCATTGTATATATTATATTAATAAATTGTAGCCTAAATATTAGCGAGCACTAATACCTATACAGGGTTATATTTTGGTCACCGGCCAAATTTTATTTATCCTGTAGTTTTTGCGTTAAAGCCGCACAAGACAGACATAATGACGTATTCTACAGTTTCGTTATAAATAGATATGTTACATAATATACTCAAAATATAAATGTATGTTAATGTGTCAAATATTATAAATAAAATAAAAACTAAATCTAGTATTGTATACAAATCTTATATTAATTGACAATATCTGAACCGCTGAATTTAAAAATATTCATGATTCCATAATAAATTACCTTTTTATAATTCAATAATTTCACGATAAAAAGGTTAAGAGTTTATGAATAAGAATTTGAAGCAAATTTGTATAAGATTATTTTCGTTTAAGATTTCTTCTTAGAAAGATAATTTTAATTTTTAACCTTCCATTATAGATAACTCCCGGTGTTACAATCTTATTAGACGTGTCTTTGATAAATGAAATGATTGACGACTTTTGTCTCTTATTTTTTCGACCAAACATATTTTATAAGGATTCTTGGTTTATGGTATTATGGCGGTATCAAATTGATACGTTGGTTAGAACCTGTTTTTAACCAGGTTTATGAATATGAAACTGATTTACAAGGTAATATTGACAATATTTGAAGTACCTGATTTGTAGAATGTCGAATTTTTTATTCTATTGTACTTAGGTACTTCCTATTATGATTTTTTTTTGTATTGAATTTATATTGAAATTAAAATACAGGAAATCATAATAGGAAGTATTATTATTTTATGAGTCTTTTCCTTCTACTGGTCAATATGGACGCCTGTCATTAAAGTTTAGGTTGATAGAAATAAAAAAAATATTTTTCCATTAAGTAAAGTGTTTGGGTAGAATAATACTGGAAAATTATTTAGGTTGTGCTTATGTAATCTGCTACACACCGAGCTATCTTAACACATTGATTACAGTTTTTCGATATCATCCTAATTGGACGGGCGAACAACATGATTCAGTAACGATATAACGAATCGGCACAAATTTATACATATGTTTTACTACTGCTTAAGTATGTAATAATAGTAGTAGGTAGTAGTTAGTAGTAGTACTATTGTATTGTATCGTATGTATGTATATATTTTTTTTTCATAATACTATAATATACTATTTATACTCTAAACAAAAAAGTACGTTATTGTTAACATCTATTGCAAACTTTTAACAAAACAAACAATACTTTTATCGTGAAATCGTCGTAGGTATGTAATGTTCAATATTCATGATCAGCGGAGGAGACCTATTCCATTTAACCGCGGAAAGTTATAGGAAAGACTTCAGGCGCGGTTCATAGTAGTTGTTTTTTTATTTTTATATTAATTCATACCAAGTGAAATTTGAATTACTTCCAACTCTTACTAACTCTTAAATTTTATTCGTTGCGGGCCCCAAGACAGATTTAGCTTTCGTTCGGGCTCCCCGAGCTCATATCAAAAGGTTAAGTGTGGTTGCCGCAGTAGATCCTGACGACACAGGAGTAGCAGTGATGGGAACGGTCGGTGGGCCAAAGACCGAAAAAAAATACTTATTTTGCTCTAAAGTTTTATTTTAAAACTGATTGTGTTTTAATATTGCTCTATTGTTACTTTCCTTAATTTCACCTTAAGTTTACCAATTATTGTAAAGTTAGAATCCATTAATATTGAGGACCATTACAAAATTGTTTTCTCGACGTTTTATTAGTGTTCAATTAAATTCCTTTAATTGCTTTTAAGCGATTACAATTTTTACACGTTAAATTACCTGTTTAAAAAGCAACTCCTCTTAACGAACTAGTATGTTCTTTGTAATATAAAAACATCAACAATAAAGAAAATTATAAAATATTTTTTTTAGTTATTTTTGTAGTAGTGTCTTTTGTTCTATGTTTATTTTCTACTTTTTTACTTCTACTACTCAATGACTACCGTAAGCTGTTCTCGTCTCCAATGGGCTGGCGGCTACTCAACTACACCAAACACGACAGCATAACTGTTACGTTACGCCGGTCTCATGTGAGTAAAAGGTACGTGTACTCACATACACTCGAAAAACATTACCCTCCTTCTCACGTAGTGGGTTAATACAAAAAATATAGGAACATGTAATAAATCATTTATGTTGGGATACGATTAAAAATATTGGACAAAACATTATCGAAAAACTATATTTCTTTTCATTTCTTCCGAGTCTTAACCACCGGGATGAGCTGTAGTTCCTTTTAATATAAAAGAAAAAAGATTACAGAATAACAAGATAGATCTAACGGACCGTAAAGACTTGATCGGATCATTCGAGCATGAGTTTAGGGTTCCGACGACCTTATTAATCCTTATCGCAATAAGTAAAATATGGAAAAAGTTTGCGTAATACAGTTTTTATTTTTTCGAATCTACCTTCATTACATAGAAAGATGATTTTTTTATATTATGTACATTTTTATTATTCAGTTAACTAGTAAGTTTCAACTGCAGTTATGTATGTCAAAAGTAAAAAAGTACTTAGATTTAGCTTTTTTTGAAACATTAATGTTTGAATGTAATAAGTGTTTGAATATAAGTCCTGTGTGCTCTTTAAAAATATAATTACTTGTTTACTTTGAATAAAAATATTCTAATGCCTTCAAACACATCATCCATCTATACATTTCATTGCTACATATGCAAAAATGTAGCTCTCTAAATTTTTGCTTATGTAACAGCCACTTACAGCAATTTCAAGTAGACCATCCAAAATCGATTTGTAACGCTACCCACGGCCTGTCTATGCTAGTTTTGTGACGTCAATCTTCATTGCCGTGAATGAACAGTTTTTCAATACGGCCATGAATATTTTAACACTGCGCTTTTGTAAGCGTTCCCCTCGTCTCTACAACGGACAACAAACCATCACTCATCATTATCACTAACTTCCTGGCTTCCACTTTATAAAGAGAATGGAAGGTAAGTAGCTTTTACTATCATTTATATAGTCTTACTTTTTACAATATTTTCAAATCTATAATCCGCCAAAGTCACTGCTTTGTTTTCTCTTTCACAGGTTTTGAAGATGGCTGTAATTTTTCGCCGTGTTCTTATTTGCACTGTCATCTGGAACTACTGGATTCAAGGTTTAAATGTTAATTTATATTACCTTCACGTTATTAAAAAGCTTCGTTGAAACCATCCACCACCACTTACTTAATGAACCATTAGTGAAGTGGTGGTGGATATGCTTCTTTTCATAGAAATGTTATTGTTGCTTCGAAAGTGAAACAATTGATTAATTATTACTGAATTATAAAAAAGTAGAGACATCAAATTACCTCAAATAAAATCGATAATTTCTTAGAAATATTGTGCTATGCAATATTTGTCAAAGAACTCTTGCTTATAATAGTAAGAAGCCGAATCATTTCATAAAAAGCATATTTGATAGGAAAAACAAATTTATATAGCTGTAATCTGAAATAGTCTTTATGTTCACAGCTAAGCAGACACCTCTATAAGCAATGGCAAAGTCATACTGCCACTAGCCTTTCATTTGAACAGGAACGCGTACGGTACGATCGTTTTTATACAGATCCCATCATAAAAATTCTGGTCACAAATTATTATGTAATCATTTGTAAATACTATATCTTCATCATAACTGTGTTTTTGTGTGATGGGCCACTAAATTACTTTATACATTTTATTATTACAATCATTACAAAATACTTTTTTTTATTTTTCTTAATGTAAAAAATATTTTACATTTACATTTAGAGTAACCTGAAAGTACGGGTTTTAAATGTAAATTTAGAGTAGAAGCACAAAAAATGTGCTTTAACTTTTACACGGAGACGCAAAACTCTCGCTCTATCGAAACTAGCTGGGTATAATTGAGTTGGCCCGAACTTCTCATCGCTAACTATTTATTAAGTTAAAGCACATATAAAGGTGGAAAACAGCTTTATATTTGTTTTTGACTTCTTATTAGAAACGGACATGGGACTAATGGCTGTTAACTTCTTAAGGACATTAAAGAGTCTGCGTATGTTATTTATTATTATTTCGTGATATTCAGAGGTATTGCCTTAAGTTAATATATTATACGTATTAATGAACTAGCTGTACAGCTATGTGTGTGCGTGCGTTGCTACGTCACCAACAGACAAACCAGAATGGACTATCACAGCAACATTTAGAATTCATTGGTATGACAGTTGCACCGCACATCTGTCGAAAATTGGTCCAACCAACTTTTAATCCTTTACGGGTCATGCAGAACAACTTTACTAAAGATCATTGCATTCTCTAATGCATAGTTTATGATTCTAGAAAGAACATACATATAAACACTATTTTTTTTAAATTTAATATTTCATTTGTGTCTGTCAAACAATGGCCTCTAAAAAGCTGGGTGTTCTCAGCAGGGCGAAGCAGTACTTCATGCCAGCGCATGTGCTACAACTATACAAAGCACAGGTACGACCGCACATGGAGTACTGCTCTCACCTTTGGGCTGGGGCCCCTCAATATCAACTCGCTCCATTTGACCGCATCCAACGTAGAGCGACTCAAATCGTTGATGATCAATGTGTATCCGATCGGCTTGATTCTCTGGCGTTACGGAGAGATCTGCATTTTCTTCCGTATTTACAACGGCAAGTGTTCCGAGGAGTTGTTCGGGTTACTACCTCCAGCGAGGTTCCACTTTAGGACACCGCGGCAGAACTCCAAGTTCCACCGCCACCACCTAGATGTCCCAAAGTCTACAACTATGCGTTTCAGGCGCAATTTCTTACCACGCACAACATCACTTTGGAACGTGCGGCCACAGTCGGTATTTCCGAACCTATACGACCTGGGGTTCTTGAAGAAAAGAGCTTACTCATACTTAAAAGGCCGACAACGCGCCTGCAAAGCCTCGAGTTTTGTAGATATCTATGGGTGGCGGTAGTCATCTACCAACTGCTCGTTTGCCCCTTATCCTATAAAAAAAAACAATTTACACATACAAAATTTTCAACCCAATCAGTCAAGACCTTTAAGTAGTTGACATACCGTCAGCCTCTTCATCAGCGCCTCTTAATATGAAATATGGATCACCGAAATACCCATATAAAATTTCAACCCAATCGGTTCAGCCGTATAGAAGTTTACCCGATTTTCCATGGGAATGCCGCATTTTCCCACGGTAAAAAATAACCCATGTTAATTTGTGGTAATGTAACATTCAAATTTAGTAGTTAATATTATTAGTATAGATTGAAGAAACGCCCACTGGTCAGCCAAGCACTAACACTGTTTCTTTATATCTACTTGTCTATTAAAAATCCCATTATTCTAATTATTAAGTTCGAGACACGAGTGAGAGAGTATATTATGTTATTTGCTTTAAGAAGAAAGAATTACTTGTAAATATGGTGCATTTCTGTACAAAACTATCTCTCAAACAAGTAACTATGACACTTTTATGGCAATGATTATTTTACATCTCATTTAAGATACCTCACATTTACACGATACCGGCGTAAGGTAACAGCTATGCTTTCGCGTTTCTTCTTCGTTTCGGAGGAGGAAGGACTTTATTAATTAACGTAACTCCTATAACCTCAATGCGGATGTCTATGTGCGTCCGTAGTCATGAAAATGACTTCGATTTCTCGTTTGCCCCCTAATTATACTATACTATTATAAAATAATAATAATAAATGCTGACAAAAACCTCATAATTAATAATATTTTCACTTTTTAAACAGTCAGTTTACTTTCTATAAATTAATTATTAAAAATATTATAGATCTAACTAACGTGATTTAATTCCATCGTCAGGTTTGGAATAAGTGGAGGTGTAATGGAGTATGGAGCAGGAATTAATTGAAGCAGAAATGTATCACAAGTGCAGAGTCGTCCTCTGGTGCAAAGCCACGCAAGCGCGTTTCATTCCGAGTTCGCAGTGGCACTTCCACCAGCACTTAGGACGCCCGTAACGTGTAAAACGTAATTTGATTTTCCGAACTTGTAAATGACGCTCTCCTAAAAACATTTCTTTGTGCCCTCCAAGTGACACTTCCAATTTAAAAGTTGCCAAAGTGAAGTGTCTTGTGCACGCTTTTGTTTTTGTTTCATTGTTTTTTAGTGTATTGTTAAAGTGTTTGCTAAGTGTTTTTCAAAATTAATAAATTGAACGAAAGATGACGTTAATGACTTGCGATTTCTTATTGTGTTTCCGAAAGTTGTTTTGCTATAGTCGTGGCTGGCTTTTGTTTTAACTTGAGGCGATAATTAAAATGGTAAGCATATAAAGATAATTTATTACAATCAGTTGATCTTTTTTATTTCATATTCTCATTATATAAATATTAATTTTAAGTAGCAAGCTTAGTTTTGAAACAAATGTCACGTTTAAATATAGTTAGCTAATATATCTTTAATTTCCACCCAGACAAGCGCGTAAAAAAAACAGTGTCGGCCTTTGTGAATATAATGAGTGTAATTTCAATCATTGTTTTCTCATTTATTTCTTCACAATTTTATTCAACACCTTAAATATCTAATTTTTCTGTCATGAGTTTCGCATTATAGTTAGCAATTATTCACATTTTTATTAGTTAAAATGGTGGTATGTATTAATGGTATTTTATTATTATTTAATTGTATATTGAGTCTATATTTATTAATTAAATAGTCTATATTTATTATTTATATAACAAGATTAACAAATAAAGTATATAACAGTCAGTATAGTATATAGTAACGTATATTTTAATACTGAAAACGACTGTATGGAATTATGCCGTCAACGGAAACTAGACTTAAACATAGTGAAGGTGAGAGTGGCGTCTATTCGAAAATTTAAAAAAAAAACTCGTTGATATGAACTTCATTAATAAGTAAGACTGCTTGAGCCCAAGTATTCTTAACATTTCTTAGCAACAAAACTGCTAACTCCATGGGCTGCAGATGTTTTTAATTCTAAAAGACGCCTATTTTTGGCCACTCAGTCATAAGACGGAATACAAAAGCTGGAATTTGGTAACTGTTATATCCAGAAACAATTGTCAATTTGTGTCTTTTTGTGTATTAATCATACTACACCACTTATCACTGTTACTCCAGGATAGACAGCGAAAACCACGCTTTCTTGAAATATTAAGGAATAATTGCGATTTTCTAAAATCTTTCTTTCTATCTAGGTATATATATAAAACTCAAACGTGACATAGTCATCTATCAACGCACAGCCCAAACCACTAGACGGATCAAGCTTAAATTTAGCATCCAGGTAGATGTTATGACGTAGGCAACCGCGAAGAAAGAATTTTTAGAAATTCAACCCCTAAAGGGGTGAAATAGGGTGTTGAAGTTTATATGGATTTCTTAGAAATTAAACGCGGGTAAAACCGCGGGGCACAGCTAGTTATTCATAAGATTATACTTTAGAAATGATATCATTACCACCGAGTCAGGATCTGACGATGCGATCAATGAGAAATCAAGGACAACCCTCAAGTTTAATAATTACATACATGCTTTTCTTAAATTAATTAAATATTTAAGTAGAAGAAGTCAATAAGTAGTTAGAAGTCAATAATTTATGAAACTGATCTGATAATGGAAGCAAGAAAGAATTGATTTTTTTTATCAATTTGTAATCAATATTTAAGATATTTTTATTATCAAAAGTATACGTTTAATACGCCTCTGATATATTTTTCTTCGTCAAGTCAATGAAATACAAGAAACTCAAGTTTTTCGCCCACATGCGTTTTTTTCATTCGTAACATAATTATATTTAAAATTATTGCAGATAGCGGTATAACATTTTATGTCAGTAAGCTGATGATGACAGAAGGTAGTTTAATAATACCACAGAACAAAATTTATATGAATTAGAGCGCTTGCAGAACCTTGCCTTGGCTTAATATTTGGTCAAAAAAACAAGATCAAGTGTCTCATGCTCTCGGGTCGATCAATCTAGATAGCTGCCTATTCGTTGGCGTAGAAATTATAGAATTCTTTGTTTCCTTTTCTATGTTCTCTTTAATCTCTCTTCTCCTCCCTATTCTCCTCTCGTTTCTCTCTCGCTCATCTGGAGGATTCATCCTGCAGATCTCACAGACGCACCATGCTACAATTGCCAAAATATATACCCGTCAACAAAACTGGTTATTTTTCGTACTCTTTCACTGTCCTTTCTGCCAAACTCTGGAATTACTTGCCATACGAAATTAGGGATTACACTTGGCCTCTTTAAAAAGAGTGCCATAAAGCATTTTTTCAACTCAGTATAATATTTTTTACTTTTTCTTTAACTAGTCTATCATTTGTTTTAGTCTCCAAATAATAACTGTTTATTTACATTTATTATTCATTCAGTTTATTTATTAGTTTATTAAGTATGTATAGATAAATAGTTTTGTATGTGTTAATTTTAAACATTGCATTGTTCTATTACTTTATTAATATTGGTTTAGTTATATTATCAGGAACACCCGATATTACCATATAAGTTGCTATTTCTCCTGAAATAGGTCAGCTGGCAGATTTCTAGTTGGAATAAGCTGTACATTTTGTTGTGTTTTAAGTGTAAAATGAATAATAAATAAATTAATTAAAATAGTATAGCGTACACTAAAAATTAAAAAAATCAAATAAATTTTTGATAATAATAGTCAAACCAGCTCTAATGCAACAATAAAAATTTTAAAAGTAGTGCATAGATTTAGATTTTTAGTGCATCAGGATATTATGTCAAAAATCATATTGAAAACGGTTTGTGTTTTTTTTTTGAAAATACGCTTTATTTATAATAGACGACGTACGTTTTATTAATATATTTATATAACAAAATTCTCCAAGTTTCACTTCTACTAGGTATAAGAAATTTTTCTGAGAAGCTAATTTTATCACAGGACATTCTTGCATAGGAGGAAAATCGGTTTTGTTAATAATATAATAATATTGTGTATATCCGATAAATGTACACGCTACAGTAAACATCAATAATATGTTTGAACTTCCATGCAAACTTTTATCTCCTATTGCATCCGCATATAAATGAGCGAATATTTTTTTTATTTCTTATCAAGTGCTGAAACACAAACTTGATGGTTTTTTATTTTAAATAATAAGGAGCTTTCATATAAACTTTAATCCTATATTACTTCAACGATTCCATTTTTTAACCGATATAGGGATTATATTTGTAATTACTGGGATTAATAATAATAAATAATTAATAATAAAGTAAAAAGAGCAGTACCTGTCTAGGAAAAGCCTAGATAAATTAACATTCCCTGAGTAAATTTTTTGACCTATTACCTAAATCTTAGTGAATTTAATTTTATACACAAATAAAATTTCATGTCTCGGTGTTTGAGTTAACTGAAAGGACTTGATTGTATATCACGATAGTTTCTGAGTGTATTAGGGAGGTAATAAAAAAAAAATATTCTGATGCTTTCAAACTTATGCGAGTTAAACCGTGAAACGCAATCTCGGAGGACTTCCGGAGGACTTCCTTATAATAAAGAATTATAAGGAATGACTATATCTACAATCAAGTGATTGTAGATTATCTGGATAATATTGAGATATCTTGTGAATTCGTTAAATCTATATGTATAAATATTTTTTTTTATTTCAAGTACAGTGTGTTATTGTTATATACTAATAACTAAAAAAACATTTTTTTAAATTTAGATAAAATTGCGAGTGAAGAAAACTATACATTTTTCTTCATAAATTTCAATTTGTTAGAAAAATCATTAAGGTTTTTGAAAATTAAGTCCATCAGACTATCGTCTGATGTACCTACTATATTTGTGCAGGTTTTTTTGACACTTTGTGCTACAGTAGCAGAGTCTTTAGAGACGTTGAGTATACAATCTCATTAATCGCTATTCCGCTGTGGCAAAGGTATCTTATATAATCTTCGGATAACAAATGATCTAGATCTTTTATAAATAGAACGATACGGCCAACTGGTCCCAAATGACTCTTGCCATAGTATTTAGCCAATGTTTGGAATATTGAAAATTAAACATATGGCAAATTGGGTCCACGCCATTTGGGAGGTACCTCTGGCTCTCCGATGCCATCGCGAGTGAGAGATATGATGTCGAGATTCCTGCAGTATGTGTTTACGGTGGCTTACTGGAGAAGAAGTGGGAGAACACAGCATCCGCACAATCGTTATGTTGATTTTTTAAATTTTTGTTTAAAAAATCGGTTCCCATCTTCACTATATAGTATAGAACAAAGTCGCTTTCCGCCGTCTGTGTACCCGTATGCCAAAGCATATCTTTAAAGTTACGCAACCGATTCTGATGTTTTTTTTAATGGATAAAGTGTTTCAAGATGAAGGTTTATATCTAATATATAAAATTCTCGTGTCACAGTTTTCGTTGCCATACTCCTCCGAAACGGCTTGACCGATTCTCATGAAATTTTGTGAGCATATTGAGTAGGTCTGAGAATCGGCCAACATCTATTTTTCATCCCGATATTCCCACGGGATCGAAAGTTACGCGGGTGAAACCGCGGGGCGCAGCTAGTTATGTATAATAATATCGAATGTAACGCGTGCGCGGGCAAAAGCTTATTGAATAATTTTTGCTTACACACAATGACACAAAGTGAAAAATATATATTCTTTCGACTTTATATTCTCGAAACGGCCTAACTTACCCGCTTGGTGTGGCATCTGGAATACCTATACACAAACTGAAAAAACCCTCATATTTTCAACTAGTGTCCTTTGTGCTTCTCTCGATAGTACAATTTCATATTTTGTGATCTGAATCAAACGTTAACGACCGCAAAATAATTAATAATCATACTTAAATAAGTGACTGTATAGCTCAATCAAAATATCATTACAAAGTAAAAAAATATAATGTCATAAAAAGTAAATTAACAAGCGACCCTTATTCACAATGTCACCCCACTTCAACTTCAGCTACATAGTTCACTATAATATTATGTATATTGTAAAAGCTACATCAAATTATCTTGAACCTAATACAATAATGACCCCTTGTTTGTTTAGAGCGCGTATTAATCTGACCTATTTCAGGACAATAATTTAATGTCATTATAATGATTGTAAATATTAAGTAATATAGACCTTACAATTTATTGTAATTCCTTGTATTCGAAAAGTGACGTTGTTCTTTCTATATGGGGGACGTTTTATGTTAAACATTCTCTTCGGGTCGATTTCTACACAAGTGAAACTCGCATTTTTATTTGACTGCCATATTTTGACAAGTCTCGTCTCGTCACTCGTTAGTAGAAAATATCACTTATTACGATTATAATTATTGATAAATGATAACATAGGTTTGCTAATCGAAGATTTATTGAGTGTAAAAGTTTAATGAAACTTAAGATCTTATTTCCAAAAAAAAACAAGCATTTAATAAAATATTGTACTACAAAGACGCAAGTAACGTTTTTAAAACGAAAAACGTTTCTTCCGGCATACAATTATAAGCACAGATGTCGCCTTTTAAACGAGTTATTGTTTTAACTGCGTCCTTTAAATTTATATTCTTCCGTTTTAAAATAAGCGACGACGAAGCGGATTTAAGTCACACCATTTTCTTTTTGCAACGTTTGAATTAAATAAAACAAAACAAATTATACTTTGATTCTTATTCAAATAAGGAAGAACAGGAAGTGGTACGATAAAAGGGGTTACGGAATCGCCTTTTTAAGTCATTGCTTAGCGACCGAAATCATTATAATCCAGTACCTACTACTGCATAATTACCATACTTTGCGGGCATGTCAGCTCACTTGTTTAAGGGTTAAACTGTTTGGAAACTTAAGAGACATATAATAGAGAATCATTGTAACCTAATATAAGATAGTTAAGTAACCTTTCAATGTCTTTTTGTTAAGGTGAGCCAGGCCCTGTTAAAGGCCAGGCCAATCCTACTAATATTATAAATGCGAAATATTGTATGTTTGTTTGTTTGTAATTCTTTCACGCAAAAACTGCTGAACCGACTTTCATAAAATTTGTCACACACATAGACTAGTTTTTATCCCAACAAAATGTGACTATAGGATGCCATGGGATAATTTTCTATTTTCCACGGAATAGAAATATTCGCGGGTGAAACCGCGGAGCGCAGCTTGTAAACTATATTAATAACGGGACAGTTAGAATTAAATTCATAATTTAAAAAACAAACTAATAACTACTGACCCGTTTTAATTATATAATTGTTCTTATTAAATGTAATGTTATAAACACAATAGATTAAATAGGTTAAAATTTTATTGAGACACTGTGCTATTAGCCGGTTCCATGCGATGTCTTTGCGATCTTAAATGCGTACCTATGACCGGAAGTGGACGGAAACGGACTGATGAATAATTGATAGGACTTAAAAGGCCCCTTTGCTCTGAGGGTTCTTAATTTCATATCTGACCCCTTAATTGGGTTACAAGTCTGCATTCATCTCATACAAATCATATTAAACTCGACAATCACTGTAAACTAGTTTGTAAATCGATTATCAAAAATGCAGCATAATTACTATTTAAAAAAATTAACTTTTGTTTATGAATATTCGTGCACATAACATGAAGTAAACAGCTCTTAGCCATATACTGTAGCTATTAAATCTTGACAAGAAGAATATAGTATATCTAAAATAACATTTTCTAGCACCCTATTATAAGACAATAAATCATTTAGGTCAACACGACAACTTAAATACTATGTCTGAATCTGGGCCAAGAAGTCTTGTGTCAATGTGACCAATATTGCTTTGTTTAGTTTTGGCATCCATCTGCGAGTTGTCAAATCAAGGTTGACTTTTTTATAAAAACTAAACAATGCAGGAAACTAAAGATATTGTTCTATTTTTCATTGAAATGTTGTTTAATATCATCGTCAATAGGTAAAATAGAAATGTTTTACCAATGTGTCCTATTCATCAGGGATATTAAAAGGGACCTATTCAAATTCAAACTAATATATGTAAATGAGTGTTTGATTGTTTTTCCATTTTTCGCCTAAGCCGTAAAACAAATCTTGATAGTTTTTTAAATAGATAGATGGATTCATATCCCATCAGAGATAAATATACCATATTTTTATGTCATAATTATGCTCCATATAATTATGTTGTTAGCAAGTGAAGGCATTATTTCTGACCATCGATTGCTTTAGTTGTTAAAGGTTCGTATCGCCCAAAAGTATGTGTATAATATTGTGTACCTATTGTAAAAGTGTGTGCAACTCGTATATGGAATATAAATTATATTTTCGGAGTCTAGTAATTGTAACACAAAACCTTACGTTACTTAGTAATATATTAATTTGGAATAGATTAAAGTGATGTGATTAGTCTACAAATATTATTATTTGTAGTTTTACTTGTCTGTTTGTTTCCTTGTATGCTCAAAACACGCAAATCTGATAAGATCTCTCTACTTAATAGATTTGAATGAAGGATGTTTTATGGCGTTAAGTCATCATTTACATTTACATGTTTATAAAATAGTTTACCGTAAATACTGTTTCTGAAACTGAACCTTACACACTGGTTAGATGTTGCTGGGATGTCGCCCGAATAACATGTTTATAAACTAAATGATCCTGCTTGATCTTCACTCAAAGTTAGAAACTCGGCATAATATTTCATAAAGAATTTTCATCGCTTTTGTTTATAATATCTGTTACAATTTACAGAAACATCGTAAAAAACAGTAAAAAAGTCCTATGAATGCGCGGTTTTACATTTTCACCAGCTGAAACGTACTCTATTTCTATCCTTTTAGATAGTACTATCCGAAACATTTTTTTTTTCTACGAGTATACGAAACCTTCAATGTTCTTTTCTAGGTCTGCATACTTTTGTAGTGATTAGTTGTTAGGTAACGAACGTCTGATAAAGACTTCTAACAAACAAAGCAACTTTTACATTTCTAATATTAGTTCCCTACTTTGCATGATATGTACAACAATACGGTTTAGCCACGCTTATATCACAATTCATCCTCAGTGATGTCTCTCGAGGGATAGGGAGATAAGCCACACACTGTTAACATTGGCAGTTTAATTCTTGCGGCTTAATGTTTCGCTTATTACATTGTTGAACTCCTTTAATTACCTACTACTAACTTTTTTATAGCAAGCAGGCATATGATCAAGCTTTTTTTTATATCATAGGAGGCAAACGATCAGTTAGGTCACCTGATGTAAAGTGAACACCAACGCCCACAGACATCCGTAACACCAGAGGTCTAACAGATGCGTTGCTTTTAATAGTCACTTTTTACCTATTTACAATAAGTGACTATCAATTCCGAATATCTACATCACTATTGATATAGGCGTGTATCGCGACCCGTCTATTGAAGCGTATGAAACGTCACACACTCCTAATAATTGATAGGAGTTCTTTGTCGGTTCCGAGATTTTATCGTTGTCCCATATTGAGATGGATTATGATTGAAATGTTCTCACTGCTGATTGAGTTTTTTATTTACAATAGCTATCACGTTGTGCCTGTCATTGAATACTTATTTCAAAGATAAACCTAAATTACTAGCGCCAAGGTCATGAGAGTGTATATGGCCTTACATATTGTATGTGTCATACGTAGTTATGTAAACAGCGACAAGTACTCAGGAGCTCAGCGCGGAACTAGTTTCACGTAGAATTATTGTTCGTTAATAATAATTGTTTAATCATTACAAAACAAGCAGATATTGCTAGAATTTAAATGAGATGAAAATGAAAAAGTTTTTATTCAAAATAGAATTACAGGAACTACTTTTTGAACGTCAACAATTAAATCTACCAGTTACACACACAGTTAGTACAAAGTTTCCGTTAGAATAACAATTATGGATATTTTAACTTAAAATCTAGGACTCTTACGAGTATAACGTAACTAGTAAGTTCTATTATTTACAATAGTCAAAATAATATGCATGTAGTATATTTTATGTCTTTGTATTATACGAATAAATCGCTTAACAAATAAAACATCTATACACAAAATGAAAGACAATTATGTAGTACTCCTAATACATCAAAGTAGTAGTAGACTTTCTTCTTTCCGAAATAACAGCGTCGCCCACCGGGTCCAATTATATTTCTAAACCAACCAGAATATTCACAACCAACAAAAATTCAACCAAATTAGTTGAGATTTTTAGGATTCAAATGAATGAAATTGCGCGGTAATTTAAATTTTTCTTCTAAAATATTCATTTATACTACATCTATGACGTAAAAGAGATTGGCGGATTCTGTCTGAACACCTACAGACATAAACCTTGCATGTAAAAGAAGCTGATTTTTAGGCATTTGTATTTCTTGTAGCACTTTTATTGTAGAACCTGTAAGGGTCGAGAAATGTGAATTTTATTATTTAGCGCATAATACGTCTAATCGATTTGTCTATGTATTGATTCACGAACATTTTATTTATATTTAATTACATTATTTTAGGCTGCTCTATACTGATTAACACTGGAAATTGCTCTTTTAACTAATACAATACTAAAATACATTTAAAACTACCATATTTTATTATTTTTTATTTTATTATATTTTATTGCTTTCTGTAATCGATTTTTTACTATTCAAAGAATCATTCTTATTTATTTAGTATGACAACAAATTATAGAGGGTAGAGGAACAAAAACAAAATTCTGACATTTAATAGCTGTTACGTATGACAACTGACAACATCCGATCACCAGAATAATTATAATTAATTGCATCAAAATATATTACCGTATTATGACAGTGAGTAAATGAAATAGATATTAAAATACATAACTTAAGGTTTTTTTGTTTATTCTATATGACAACTAGGTTATGACGTCATCAAACGGTCTGGTTTTTACATGGTTACGCTGATTTGAATTTCGTATGGTTGTAGAACGTTCTGTAATATATTGTTTTTATTGATTTCCTAAAGTAACATAAACGTCTCTATAACTAAAAAAAATGACAAGATTGTCATTTTGACATCTGTGTATGTAACCTAAAATGTCCAAATAAATAGCTTTATAAAATACTTTAGTTATTGGAAAAAAAAATAATCATAATATATGGTTTTCTGATCAACAATACTAGCTAGAAACCTAAGAAAGAAACCCGTCAGTATTTTTTTAAGTTATCGTCATAAATATCAAGAAATTCTACTTAACCAATTTATGTTCATGAAGATTTTAAAAGCTTTTCAATTATTTCATTAATTGTAACCATGTTGGGAAACATGAT
>LUGF01053217.1:5994-17766 GCA_001625245.1 Calycopis cecrops
GCCTTTTTGTAAATTATAAACTGCAATAACTTTTGAACGCAAACTTGTAAAAATCTGTTAATTTAACTCGTAATTATATATGATATTACCTACCTAATAAATATAAAACGAAACCCTCCCATGAACTTATCATGCGGTACGAATCTCCCATACATTCCTGCCGTTGTTCTTTAAATATTAGAGCCTCGTTACAGTGTAAATCGTTTTTTAAGTAGTATGTTCCAACTCTATTCTTCTTCTTCTTAGTTGTTACACTCTTGACAACTCCATAGTACTTATTAAATTTCTGAACGATTCTTTTTCTTCGTCATACGTCAAATTCTTCACTAATTTCACTTGTCAAATGTTGAGAAATGTGACGGGTGGTTCGTGTTTTGCCTTTTACAATTAACTTGTTGATTTTTTTAACTATAATTAACTAAGACAAAACTTTTATAATATATTACCAGTGAAATATGATATAGTGCTGTGCGTGTTTATGTTGCTTTGGATTCACAGCATTTCACATTTTCGGGTGCTAATTTAACAGGTAACGGTATTATTTATTTTGAGGACGTTGAATACCAGTTTAGTCAATACCGCTCACGTTTTTACTATTATTTAGTAATAATCATAGAATGGATAAGTAAAATACGGTTTGTTTATACTTTTATTAAATGAAAGCATGGAAATGTTTTTAACATAATAATTCGGGAATTTACAATTGAATCACAATTCCTTACTGCGCTTTCATTCGCAACATTCAATATAGAAATATCATAAATCTATGGCTCAAACACCACATTCTCTGTTTTAAAAACGAACCTATTTGTTAAAATAAATAAGTATAAGTGTCATGTATATGTCATGTATAGGTAGTTCAACACATCTCAATGTTTAATTCACATATTAAAATATATTTTGCCACTCTACTTATACTTACAGAATTAGTTAACCTACTGACTTATAAGTTAAAAACTATCAAATGTTAGGCAGATTTGCATACATTTTGTAATGTTAGGCAGATTTGCATACATTTTGTATGAAATATGCTGCATAAATAACAAAGTTTCGGATTTTTTCCTTGATCTGCATTGTATTATCTTATTTATTAGCAAATTTCATGATTCTAGATGACCAGGAATTACCATCTAGTTTCTCTTGACAGATGGACAGACAGATGCACAACTAAGTGAATAATAAAGTTTCTTGTTTTGAGGTAACCCCTAAAAACCCTTTTATAGAGAATTTATTATTTTATATATCTATCTATATCTAATAACCTTATGCTGTGCTTTAAAACCTAAAGAAAATTTAAATTAGTAACTACCAGTTCTTGCCTTGTGTCAAAATAATTTAATACTTATAGAAGCTATCATAAACTTTGTCCCAAAACATTAATTGTGGGTTATTTAATTCGTCATTATACATAGTTTCAGTAACAGAAAACTTTAAGCATTGAATTCCTCGAAGTACTGGTTTTCCAGCAAATATGTGCGGTTTCACTGGCTGCCAGGATTCAGGGATAATTGTTGTGGTCAACGGTGTTGGATCTCTTAAAAGGAAATAATATATTAATTAATTATCAAGCCAAGTTTTTTTAAAAGTTAGTAACTAAACCAAACAATCATCATGGCTGTTAGACACAATAAGTTAGTACTTTTTACAATAAAGAGATCAACTAAATATTTATGAGACTTCAGGTATTTCTAACAACTTTAAGCATGAGGCATCTCTCAGCTTAGTCCTCTTGTAAATATGGCTGCTGTAACTTAAAGCTTTATTATAAAGTTACGATGCTTAGTAATAATTCAAATTTGCTAGAGAGAAATCATAAAATGTAATCAAGTGTCTGTTTTGGAAGGCAATTATTGGCATTGCATAAGCCCACGCTGCTAACATGTAACCTCAATTGAAATCCTACATATCCTATGCTTAAAATAAATAAATTTCTTACCCTAATTTAATAAAATTGCTCCACAATATAGTCAATTTTTCAGTAACTTCATTGCCGTCTATATCATTATTGCTAAGATATTTAAATATGTCTCCATATCTGGCACCTTTGATAGAGTGAGACCTGTTTCTGTCAGTGCTTTCATAAGAAAAATGCATTAGAAATATGTGCTTACTTCTATCAAGGGCATGGTGGACTGCAGATTTGACAATGGGAAATATTAAAAACACATCGTTGAAATAATCAATGTAACTTTTAAGAGCATTGTTGTTACTTGTCAATTCGTCTTGCCCAAAATAAAAATCTTCGATGTATTTTATTATCATAGCCTCATTAGTAGGGGTATCAAGTTTTATATTGTTGGGTATCAAAGTGGAAAAAAGTTTTGGAGCTTTATACATACTTGTATTTCGCAATAAGACAGTTGCTTCTTCAGCCATTGTAAACACAATCATAATTGGTATGTGATAAAACTTGCCTCTTCTGATAACTTTCCAAGGGTCTTCATCTATTAGGCTGAGCGTTGTTAATTTTTCAACACATGGCAGGAATAATCTGGATTCATTTGCTATCTTTTTTTTTGGTATGCTGTAGTAAAATTCTTCTGCCTTTTCGGTAGTGTCACCAATGAAGCCAAGGTTATGAGCAAATTGGAAAGCAAGCTCCTGCATATTACAATATTTAGACGAGGGTGATAATGCCGAACCATCTTCCAGTATTGCTCTCTGGAATAGATTTTTTGCCACATTTGTTAACATGAGATATTCGATGGATGCAGCACCTGATCCAGTACCATATACTGTTATTTTTGATGGATTTCCTCCAAACTTTGCGATATTTCGTTGCAACCAATACAAAGCTGCCACTTGGTCCTTGAGTCCAGCATTGCCAGATATCCCTGGTGTAGTGAGGCTTAGAAAACCCAATGCTCCGAGGCGATAGTTAAATGATACAATTATTATGTCTTGATAAATGAGTTTTAAAGGAGCATTGTGAAATCCCCACCTGATAAAAAAAATTATGAATAAAAAAAAATGTAAATAAAACAAACAATATGTTGTGTTTGAAATTGCCTAAAATATTATTATTTTATTTTTATATTATAAGTTGGTAAACAAACAGTCGTAGCCATTTTCATGACTACTGACGCATGTAGATATCCTCAATAGAGGTTATACTGATGCGTTACTCTCCTCATGTAAGCAAGAGATTCTCGTTAATGCTGGCCCAATGGGCTATTTGACAAGTTTTCAAAAACATCTCCAGAATGTTTATCAGTGATCAAGGAAGTTATACAATTTTTTGTTTTTAATTCTGATAAGTTTTTATGTAAAATTTTCAAATTAAAGATTTATAATTTATAAAACCCGCGAAACACTTCTTTAAGCAAAATGGCCTCTTGTGACGTATTAGCTTTGTAGTGTTTCGAAAATCACTGCCATCACTATTCAGAACTTTTTGTTGTTGTTGTCAGTTGACAAATCCATAATGAGCTAAAAATTTGACAAGTTACTACTACAACGAATGAATGAATGAATGAAGGAGATATACTTTATTGTGCATATTACAGAATACAGAAAAAAAAGTAAGTTACATTTTAAAGTAATTTATTGATAGTATCAGTTTTCGGAATGCAGCCGCGATGATTTGTTGGCTCACGCAAGTGTTACGTCATCGTGAATTTCACATCGTTTCGAGTCACGTGACTCATGAATAAAAAAGTATTTAAAATAAAATATTTTAAAATGAAATATTAATTATTTACAAATTATTTCACTACATAATGGCTTAAAAAGTCATATTAATTAAATATTAAATTCAATAAGCTTTTATTTTTAATACTGTCAAATAGTCTGCAATATAGCTTGGCACTACCTCTTGCTGTAATAGCATGAAGACAAATAACAATGATCAACTATATTCACCCTACTGATGTTGCTGCTACAATTACATGATGAGTTCAAATTAAAGAGCCACAATACTGTATCAAAAATGTGATATGTATGTGACCAAAGAAAAAGGTTAAATTTACATAAGAAACCTTAATTAAAATATACCTATAAAATATACCTATCTGCCTATAGGTATATTTTTTATATTATATTCTTGTGCGGACGCTTTGAGAATGTTTAGGAAGGCCTTTCATGATCAATTATGGCTCAAAAACACTATGATAAGTGAGATAAAGAGTTCAAAGCAAGCCGAGAACACGTTGAAGTGAACCACGCTCTGGATACCTCCAAAGATTAAAGATTTGGTGCTTGAAAATCGTCGATTGACAATTAGAGAAAGTATTTGGACATCATTTAGCTCAAACCATTTTAAAGGTTAGTTTGTGTCTCAAACTCGTCAAGTCTCGATTGTTTGCAAAACTGCTCCATCTCATCCCCTACTGAATTGGTGTTTCGCAACATTTACTCCTAAAACTCGACACGTAGGTGTCGTTCCGCAACAACCGCATTTGCCTGATTTGACCCTTTTTTTGGTAACGCAGGAGAATGCCTTTACACACGCTACCCAGGAGCCCGGGTGGCTCCACCGGGTACAGTGTCGGGTTCGACAACTGGGTTGCCCCTACCGACTAAGCCCCTGCGGGTGCCTTAAGGCGCTATAATTGGAGGATCCCGGATCTACAATCCGGTGCCTTTGAAAATTCCCTACTCCAAGTCGGAATCGCGCAATGGGGTCATCCTGACCCCTGGTCCCAATGCTCCAACGGAGTACACCACGCCGGTAGTCCGAATCCACGCCGGCTCGGCACGTGCACCACAGCGACACACCGAGACACCTCTCCTCCCCCGAACCCTCCTCCACGGACGCAATCAGAGTGGACCTCTGGGCAAGCCCACTAGGAGAGTCCCCTCCTCTGTCCCCTCTTGGCTTCACCGTGGTGGTTCAGCCACGGACCCCTCACCGTGACGAGGTGGAGATCTGTCGAAGGAGGCCTGTTTTGACCCTGTGCGACTTCTGGCTATTCAGCGAACTCTAAAAGCCACTGCGGGAACACCGTTTTGGTACGAATCAGGAGACAAAAATCGAATCGAAGACCTGTAGATCAAGCAGACAGGAACTACTTTGAAGAGGATGAAATTGATTTGGACAAATAAATAAAGAATTTTTATTGTATAAACAAATTTACCTCACTTTTTGATCCCAGTAGTATCTGTGCCTCTAAAATATGTTAGAACTCTATTAAACAATCTTATAATATTTTGCCTAATCTTTAGTCTGAAAAAAAAATGTTTTTAATACCCTTTTTGAAATCCTCCTCCGTGAAAGTACACCAGGACAGGTGATGAGGTGCTGTGCTCTGGAGCAAACACGTTGATCACTAGACAGTTCTCGTCACCAGTGCCGTCCGGTTGTAGACACTTGATTTTGTGAGTGGCTTCGAAAATACCATCCCACCGGACCGGCGGAGCAGGGGGCTGAAGTACATAGCTCTGTGTTTAATCTTCTGTCAATAAATTAATAAACAATTTCTGTGGACTTTAGACCCTTTAATCTAGTCCCGTGCTGAGTACCGTATGTACGATTAACTTGTGTTACGGATACTAGACAACGGAAATATATTTAAGGTATTTTACATATTTAAGAAACTATATATTTATGATTTAAAAAATAGAACATATACATAGATAAATGTCTTGGGTGGGATTCGACCTGCGACTTTGCGCAACATGCTCGGTTTTTTTTATATATCATAGGAGGCAAACGAGCAGTTAGATCACCTGATGTAAAGTGATCACCAACGCCAATAGACATCCGTAACACCAGAGGTCTAACAGATGCATTGCCGACCTTTGAGGAAAGAATAAGCTCTTTTCTTGAAGATCCCTAGGTCGTATCGGTTCGAAAATACCGAGGGGGGCAGCTGATTCCAAATTGAAATGGTGCGTGAGATGAAATTGCGCTTGTAGCGCACAGTAGTGGACTTCGGAGGATCTAGGTGGTGACGGTGTAATGTGGAATTTCGGCGCGAAGTCCTATAATGGAGTTCAGCTGCAGGTATTAATCCGAACAATTCCTCGGAACACTCCCCGTGATAAATACGATAGAAGATGCACAGCGAGCTGACATCTCTACACAAGGCAATAGTATCAGAGTGGCTTACCTCAGCCATGTCACCTGCGCCAGCCGATCGTCCAATACAGTATAATATTATGCTGCAAGGAGCTAGAGGCTTCTCATCAACCGTTCGAGGCGCATTAGCTTAGCCGTCACGGTGGTTGTTAAGGAGTATAATGAGAGAGAGACGTAGGTACTTCCCGTTTGTGGCCGCCTCATTCGGATGCAGTGAAGCATGGCACTACCTCGACGAGATTCGCCCAAATCGATGTTTTTATTGAGCTGAAAGCCGGAACATCTGCACACATTCGAACCTGCACTTAAGTCGATAACGATGAAGTACGCGAATTATATTTGTGTGTCAACAAAAGGGTGTACCTTGTGTGGCAAATTGTGTGTCTGGCTACAAGTGTGGCGATATATGAGGATCAACACAGGGGGTCCGGCTACTAGCAGGAAACAAGAGTTGTGAATACGTATGGGATGGTGCTAGTTATAGAACTAATAAATAATTAAAATCCGGTATTTAACTAGTGGTACCGCCACGTACCCTTAAGCCAATCAATTTAACATTTTCTATCTGGTACCGCCTAAAGGCAGGCGCTCCTCATACCTGTAACTCCGTACCTTAAACCTGGCGCGGCGCGTGGGCGGGTGGGCGTAGGGGATGCCGAGGAAGACGAAGTGCGGCGGGCGGGGCAAGAGGTACCCCCGCACGGTGCCCTGCGACGTGTCCACGTCCCAGTAGCGCGGCGCTCGGGCGCGGCCCGCCACCTGCCGCGCCAGCAGCTGCAGCAGCACGGCTCCCAGGCAGCCAGCGGCGAGCCTCATGACGTAACAAGAAGGGCCACGATAGATTGTGTGGTATTATAACAAGTGGACTTTACACTTATATTGTGTTCGCCCCACACTTCACCACAGGTGAGTGTTTCTGTAGGTGAAGGAAAACAAGCCGCCGCCAAACATCCTCCTGTATTTACATAACTAAACGTCGCGGCCAATTTGCTGACGGTGTGCAAATATAAACATACTAAAGGGTTTCATCATTTATTAGAGTATACCACTTACAATATTACATTTTGACTGACTTTAGAAAAGACGAATATCGTGTACATCGTTGTATTTACATTGGGCGCAAACGTTTTCATATCTCCGTATACGTAATGTATTACGTTACCAGATATTAACACAATATAATATGTACTTATAGGATTTGTTTGGTATCCGGTCGTATTCTTAAAGAAAAGTAATTTCCCTCTTGTGTGAGTCCCAGGTGTTCACTGTACAGTGCTGCCACTGCCCATCAGAACTAACGTTAGTAAGTTACTAATAAGTTATTGAAAGTGGCTTGTACAAAATATATTTTTTTCTGCATGTCCCTTTAAGCGCAGAACGTCTTTCTCCGTGTTGTGTGTATGTTCTGAGCTATAAGGGGCAGTAATTAAGTAAATATAAGATGATTGAGTGCAATTCGTCGGTTGATTAAAAAGGGTCTCGCCGTGTTAGCCGCCGTAGGATATTCGTTTCAAAGGAGCACTAGTCAATAGCCGGTCTACTTGCCTGGTTCCCGACAACCATCAACATGCATATCGATATTGTAAATAGGTGGATCGTCTTTCGGGAAGATTTGCTACGATCTATAAAGTGATTCTTGTACACCTCGTCCCAAAGTCTTAATCTGTCTAAATGTAGACCATTCTGCGCCTTCACAGTTGAGTCTATAGACAGCCATTTCTCGTCTTCGTCTTTTGTTTTTTCAAACTTTTGCCAGTCAATGCCTTCTGGCTTCGGTACTCTGGAAAGAAAAACAAACAAAAAAAATATAAACATTAATTCATCTTGTATTTTACTTTAGAGCGTAAATTATTTACCCAGTCTTAATAAAGTTGACCCATATATTTCTCATGAAAGTCTCCATTTTGTATTCTAGAGTATTTTCGACAAAAATATTTCCTCGGCTGAAGACATATTTCATAGATTCCCCCAACACAGCCACGTTTTCCTCCTCGTTACCGAAGGAGAACTCGTAGAAGTAGACCGTCGCCCCAGCGCCGACCAGCAGGCGAGCGGCCCGGACGGCGGGGCTGAGGTACGAGTGGTCGGTGTAGCACGTCGCCAACTGACGCACTGTTGCTGATGTAACATCGTGCTCGTCGAAGTATTGTCTCCTTATACGCTGTGCTATTTCATCTTCATGTTCTTCTTCCATTTCAAGATCATTAGGTAACAACAGAGTTGAGTCTTTATTAATTTGCGATAAACTGTCTTCTGTGTGCTGTAGAGCGTAGTGCATGCCGGCTACGTTCGCCGCGCCAGTCATTATATTGATACTCAAATCGGCAGACAACAAAACCGACATCGGAGTGTTTGTCAAAAATCCATTTGCATCAGTTTCTATGCAGGGTTTAAAGGATATCCCTATTGAAGCTTTTACTAGTTCCTCTAAAGATGCTTCTTTTAATTGATCTGTAAATGTACGTACGGTTGAAGCTGAATTAATCTTGCTTAGGTTTTCTTTGAGTATGGAGGCACTTTCTACCGGTTGTCTATCGATGGCCCAGTGAGAGAGCATGGACCCGCTCTCTGTGATCGCCTTGGTTATAATGTTTTTAGACTTAGAGGAGGTTACTAAATACTCTACCAGAGCCGCAGCTGATCCCGACCCACTCACGGCGATCTTAGACGAATTTCCCCCGAATGCTTCTATGTTATCCCTCGTCCATTCTAAAGCTAGGACCAAGTCCTTTAATCCTGCGTTTCCTGGAATAGCATCAGTTTGTAAGCAAAGAAATCCTAGTGAGCCAACTCTATAATTAGGCAGTACTAAAATAATCCCACTTGGGACCAGATATTCCGGTCCATATACTTTGTCGTCGCCGCTGCCCGATGAAAAGGAGCCTCCCTCGTGAATATGAAAGAGAACATCGTTATTTTGGGCGTCGGCAGGAGTGAAGACACTTAAGGTCAGGCAATCACTAGTTCCTGCGAACACATCAGTGTCTGGGTCTATTTGAGGACATCGCGATTTGTGTTCGTTTTCTTCTCTAGCTTCGCTCCATGCCTCTGGTGCATCGGGCGCCTGAAACAAGTAGTAGGTAAAATGAACTCATCATCAACTCGGTACACTAGATACTTACCGATTCCATTAATCGTTTTTACATTATAAAATTGTCATAAGAAACGTTACTAAGACTATGAGAAGGTAAAATATTATAAGAAGAATCATATAGGTATGCGGTCATAATGCATTGCGTATTGTTTGTCTTAAATTATCCAATTTACATGCAAAGTTCTTACTTTGTGTTTTAACGCATATTTTAATATGGCTTAACAAAAAACTTTCTATTGGTATATTTTTGCCACCATGGCCATATTTAAATACACATTACAAATGAAAAAATGTAGCAAGAAAGTACAGGTAGTAATACTCAATCACCTGGTGGCTCAATATTTTTTTAAATATTATAAAATAAATTAACCTGAAATGGGTTTTCTATTGTAAATGCTCCATAAGGAATATCATAATATCGCCATATTCCGGAATCCTTCTGGAATCCTCTGACTGGTCCATACTCTGTGATGACAACACCTTCGACTTGTTTTCCCACAATTGCTTGTACGCTGGCTTCTCTTTTGTGGGAGACATTGTTAGTTTCTTTAGGTTCTTCGATTGTATTCACATTTGATTCGTTAATTATTTTCGCATCAGCGCTAACTACAAATACAGCCAGGCAAATTGATATCAACATTTTACAAGAACATCTATTTTTATATCACCACACCGAATTATGTAATACTTGAATGAAATATAACAAAGTAGCAGCTGTAGCGGTATGAATTTCGGACAAAATTGTTAACAATAATTTGTGACTTAGTATAGAGCTTTGATACAAGTAGCATCGAGTGTACCGTCGAGTCGAGCAGTGTATAACATGCGAAGAGGTTTTGGTTTTGTTCGAATATTTAACACTGACATGTAACCAATATAAGGAGCCGTACTGAACGTCTCCATCGTGGTTCAAGTGTCATTGTGGTGGTGACATCCATCACCTGAGGTGGTCCTGATGTGCCGCTCGTCATCTCAAGTGTTTAAACCGACTAGACTGTTCTATCTCCTCTTTTGTCCGAGTATTTAACATTGACTCTCCATCGTGGTTCAAGTGTCATTGTGGTGGTGAGATCCATCACCTGAGGTGGTCCTGATGTGCCGCTCGTCAACTCTAGTGTTTAAACCGACTAGACTGTTCTATTTGCTCTTTTGTCCGAGCATTTAACATTGACTCTCCATCGTGGTTCAAGTGTCATTGTGGTGATGAGATCCATCACCTGAGGTGGTCCTGATGTGCCGCTCGTCATCTCAACTGTTTAAACCGACTAGACTGTTCTATCTGCTCTTTTGTCCGAGTATTTAACATTGACTCTCCATCGTGGTTCAAGTGTCATTGTGGTGGTGAGATCCATCACCTGAGGTGGTCCTGATGTGCCGCTCGTCATCTCAAGTGTTTAAACCGACTAGACTGTTCTATCTGCTCTTTTGTCCGAGCATTTAACATTGACTCTCCATTGTGGTTCAAGTGTCATTGTGGTGGTGAGATCCATCACCTGAGGTGGTCCTGATGTGCCGCTCGTCATCTCAAGTGTTTAAACCGACTAGACTGTTCTATCTGCTCTTTTGTCCGAGTATTTAACATTGACTCTCCATCGTGGTTCAAGTGTCATTGTGGTGGTGAGATCCATCACCTGAGGTGGTCCTGATGTGCCGCTCGTCATCTCAAGTGTTTAAACCGACTAGACTGGGTTGTTTTTTGGTCCAAGAGAAGTTTTTGTGGAGTTGGTATTTTGACTTCTTTGTCAGGGACTGTAGTCGCCGAGATCAGCAGGTCTGCTTACTGATCCGCGGGACCTCAAAGTACTCTTGGTATAACTTGCAAACTTGGAAAACTTTTGTGCCAAGTGTGTCACGTACGTATGGGTTATTCCCATAATATTTGATCCAGTTTGATCGGTTGCAACTAGGGTTGCCAACCCTACTATTATGTATAGTATAGGATATTTGATAATTTTTTGTTTTTTTTTTATTTCATACTTTATGACTTGTTAGACACGTTACATAAATATTTCCAGAAAATAAGCAGTATTAATAGTCCGTAAGCCAGGCGCTATTTTTCGTCAATTATTTCCTCTCAGTCGATAACTCGTAAAATGCTTCAGAAAGTTGCATTATGAAGAGTTGTAAACGTCAGCTGCGGCTCCGAGGGTGGGTTGAGCAGGGGTAGCCGCCCACGAACGTAATAAAAAAAAATATTTTTGATCATTTATTCCCGATCAAAAAATTGATCAAATTAAAGTTAAACTAATACTGTGAAGAAATAAAATTGTCAGCTAATTATAATGTGGTGGATTATACGTCAGCTGGTCACATAAATATGAAAAAAATATATATGTCACCGTAAGATTGTAAAAACCGTAAGATTACAAAATAACTCTGAAGATTGTAAACTATCGGAAAATTGTGAACTGTATAAATCATTTACAATTTAACACATTATTTTTCGTTAGTTTATAATCTTCCCGGAGCAAATTGTAAAATTTACAGTTTACAATTTTCCGAGTTATTTTGTAATCTTACGGTTTTTACAATCTTACGGTGACATATACGTGTTCAGTGATTTCCTCCCAAAAGAAAATTTATCAGATGATAGTTTGTGTATTGTTTTTAATAAATAAATAAGTCAGCTGGCTATATGTAGGTGGAATGTTTGTCAGCT
>LUGF01053217.1:44738-56867 GCA_001625245.1 Calycopis cecrops
ACGTTTTTTCTTAAATCGTTCATTTTTCCCGAAAATAATGGGTCTCTCACATTTTACACAAGAGAAAAAATAAAGCAAAAAAATTTTGTATTCAAGAATTTTTTACTAAACAATATTATGTTACATAGACACGTGGGTATGGAATCGAACCCGCGACGTACGCAGTACGGTACCACCGGGCCGTAATGTTGATAATATTGAGTGACCTCCCGAGTCCCGACACGGATGTTAATGGCTGTTGTAATGGCGTATTTAACGAGACAGAAGTTGTTTATTACCAATTTTTATCAGAGTTTATGTAAAATTTAACGGCTCACTTAGTTTTTATCTTTCTGCAGGACACATCAAATCTTCCTGTTGACTTTTCAATAAAAACAAGAAATTAAGTAGGCAATATTTTTTTTAAATTAGCTGTGTACCTAATGTTATTCGGTGTTGGGATATTTTAATACACAGTTGCCTTGGCTAGCTGTGCTGTCGCGTTTTGTGCGGTATGTACGTAGCCGGAGGCCCATGGAGGTGGAGGGAGAAAGGAGGGCAGCGCGTCTGTAAAATCTCTATGCGGATGTCTATGTGCGTCGGTAGTCATGAAAATGGCTCCGACTGCTCGTTTACCCCCCCGGTACCAATGATAGTTCAAAGAGAGAGAAGAATTGCACCGTCATAGAACTTGTGAACGAAATATCAACTCGACGAAGCAGCGCACAGTCTCAGCTCCGCCCAGCCGGCCAGCGGGACAAGTGAGTGTGGTACTAGACGTAACACCTGGAGGCTGCAACATACAATAAGTACATTTATCGTTTCGTTAAACTAAATACATAATTATAAATGTCCGGTTACTTGTAACATCCGTACACCTGTCCCCCTGTCCCCCTGTCCCCGCCGGTCACCGCGGTCGCTGTAAAACGTCTGAAACGTCGGTAATGTAAAATACTTAAACCGCGATAAAATCCGTTAACATTTAATTTTAACGTATTTCATTAAGTCTATTAGTTATACTTATTATTATTTATTAGTTCAATCTTCCACTATACCTTACATTCGTCGATTACATAAAAGCCTTCGATAGTATATCCCATTCATCCATTTTTCAAGCTCTTGAAAACCAGCATATAGAACCAGCATACACAAACCTCTTACGCAATATTTATAATGAAAGCACAGCAGCCATAAAACTGAACACAACTGGTCCGTCATTTAATATTAAAAACCAGTTGATTCCCTGTCTCCAAAATTGTTCACAAGTGTCCTTGAAGAAAGTCGCTGCAGGCTGGGAAGACGAAGGAATCTTCACAGGCAGGGCGAGATTAACACATTTACGCTTTGCCGACGATATCATCCTATTCGCTTCCTCAGCCTCAGACCTGCAAACATTACTCCGGCATCAAGGGCGACGGAGCGCAGTCTTTTAGGCGCGGTCTTTTTAAATATCAAGTTGTTAAGTAGACAAAATCCGAAACACCGAACTGCGCTCCCGCACAAAAATCGCAGACGTGAGCCTAAAAGCCGCGGAGCTCAAATGGAGCTGGACTGGACATGTCTGCCGCAGACTTGACGAGTCTTGGGCAAAAATTACCATTTTATAGGCCCAGACTCAAAGAGGCGACGCGGCAGACTAAAAAGGAAATGGCGAGATGAACTCGACGTATACCTGCCTGATTGGCGTGATGCAGCTCTGAACAGAGAAAGATGGAAAAAAATGGGGGGAGGCCTTTGCCCAACAATGAGACACATAATGGGCTTGATATAATATAATATAATTATATTATATTTTATTTTGTCTGTCCCAATTTCTCATGGAGAGTAATGACACTGACGTAGTTGTTATCTTCTTTTGTCCTCTGGAATATAAAAATAACCTTGGCGAATAAAATAAAGTGTACTTAAATAAACATTCCACTATGTAGACTATTTGTGAATTCATATCTGAGTATTATTTACTGTACACACAATACTATCGTGCGAAAATTATTATTACGTATGTGCGTATTAATACAAATGTACATGTTCCCCCGATTTAACATAGTGCATTGTTTTATGTATGGTGTACCCATTCACAAAATGATTTATAGTAGCATATTCTGGTGAGCGTCACTGCACGGCGGTGTCTACAGCACGTGACCCGCGCGTGTCGCGGTCGGGCCCGTGAAGTGCTCTGCACCAACCGCCGTCGATAGCCGTCGTGTTGTAGCCATGTCCTACAATATATCAGTGAGCATCTTCGACTTTGTTCATACAATGACACTTGTGTATATGTTTTTATCAAATGCAGTAAAAAGTGTGCCACGACCTGTTTCACGAACAATGTTCCTGTAGAGTGTAGAGCGAATGTTTTCCTCTGTGAGCTGTAACGTGACGTCACGTGACAAGAGCGCTGAGCAATGCCATACTCGAGCTCTGGCACATTCACTCATTGCTATCTGTCTTGTGTAGGCGCTTGTGAACAATTACACATTACAAACAAAACAAAAATAACACAGCGACAAATTTTGTTTATGTAAGAAAAACAAACTTTCTTGTAGAATTCATATATTTCATGTGTCACAGTTTTAAATATAATCCATGTTACATGCACATATCATTAAAATTAAGTAATAACTTGCCAAGTTTCGCTCACCTGCCACCTAGTTCGGATACACGAAATACAAACATTCAGTGATGTAATAAATGTTGAAGAATGTTCATTTTATAACCTTTTTAAAAATAAGTACATAACTGAACATTCCAAGAGATTTAAAAGGACATCTCACAGTGATCTGACTGCACCACCTAGCGGACACTCGGTCGGAGAAGCGATGTAGACAGCTTATACCATACAGTTTATTATTGTATACTTAAAGAATATTATTTAAAGTACTAGGTACGTTGTTGAAGCTGAACATAATTGTGACAATGTAGGTCCACAGCCGTGATATCTAGATGGCTGTATTTGAGTTGCGGACAGGAGGAGACGTGGAAGCGGCCTAGGTGGTCAGAATATACACACATTTGAAATAAATACATTCGTAAAATTATAAATACACCACGAACTACGTATTTAATGAGCTAGGTTACGTGCGAGCCGCCTGCGCGGCGTGTAGAGGACTACAGGGCTACAGGACTACAGGTCCGCCTTACGTACTAGAATGCTGCAGTCTTCTGCTCAATTTGTACTCAACTCATATAATCATTTATATTATAAAATCGTCAAAAATATATTTAGAAAACTTATCATATAATGCTTATCATCGCTAGCAATTGATCAACTATTTGATCTCGTATTTAAAAATATTTTACCTCACAATTAAATTAAATATAACTAAGAGTCGGCCGCCTGGCGTTCCTCGGGATACTTACATAAACAAATAAAGCTCACTTATATAATTGACTAGCACATAGATATAAATAAACTATGTCTATCTCGTAATAACAACGGCAACAATAACGTTATATCGTCAATTTGAGAAACAGTTGCATCAGAACTTGTTATATACTTTACGTACGCGCGCGAAACAAACTACATCGAAGCCATTTCCAACGAGCTCATATACGACTACGTTAGCTTGGAGCCGCTGCGGTAAGTGTTCTGCGGCTGCAGCCCGTCGAAGAACCTGACCATCTCCAGCTGGTCCGGCGACACCGGGCCGGCCTGGTAGTGCCACGGCGTGCGCATGTCCAGGTGCGCGAGCCCCGGCCCCGACAGCGCCGGCCACGACGGCCGGTGGCTGCCGTGCGTCCTCGACGGCGCACTGGAAACAAACATCTTTTATTAAAACAGCGTCTTCAACGACTTTGCGAAACTAAAAGAAGGCATAATATGTCGATATAATAATAATATCCGTGGACTTAACACACCACATTAGCCTAACACCGTGCTAAGTACCGTGAGGACTTGTGTTACTGTTATTAGACAACGGAAATAGATTTAATATGTTTTTATAAGTTTAAGAAATGTTATATATCTAAGGTTTTTATTACAGAAATATATATAATACATAGATAAACATCCATGACCTAGGCGGGACTCGAACCCGCGACCCCCGGCGCAACATGCTCCACTTATCCGAGCCCTGTACCACTGCGCCAGCCTGGTCGTCAATCGATATGCCTCCTGCGAGTCTGCAGCGTGCTCTTTGCAACGTCTGGATAAACATAATGTTTTTTTTTTCGGATCTTAATTCCGTATAAGATAAAATTGAATAGTTGTTAAGTAACATTTAATATAATAGTAAAATGAATAGTTACATGTACTACTTACTTGTGGAACATAAACTCAGTAAATAATGTCGTTAGCCAGTCTGTCATCTTATTGTCCTGAAAGAGTCCCGAAGATCTTGTGCATTTTGGATTTGGCCAAAAGGAATTCGTTTTAAAGACAAACGTGAGGTCTTCTATATGTCCCGCGCCTTTAAAGTCCAAGTCGAAAGTCGTCTTGATCACGCTACAGTAGGCCTCGTACGCGAACCGGTAGAGGAAGGCGGGCGCGCCGCCGGTCTGCATCCGCAGCTGCGCCACCTTCAGTGCCGGGTACTCGTAGTACGTGTCGGAGCAGGACCTGATGTAACTGTCCATGCTCGGTGTTCCGTTGAAGTACCTCTTGTCCACCTCCTTCACCAGCTCCAGGGACACGTCGGCCGGCACCTTGTATATCAGGTTGGGCGACAGCACCAGGAGGGGATTCGCTTTTATACGACTCATTAAATCTATCTCTTCGAAATTACGTCTAAATGTTTCGCACTCTGCCGAAGTATGACCGATAATCAGAGGAATGTCGCTCCCGCGGCCCTGAGCCAGCAGAACGTCTGGATCTTGATCTAATATTGCCGTGACTCCTTCGTGCGGTGATTCAACTACAGGCATGAACGCTGTTATACCGATCAAGTCCTGTAGTTTCTTGTTGGCCTCCATTATATCCTCCAGGGGTAAAGCTACAAGCTGCCGATGGATCTCCTCGGGGTCTGTCTCGTTGATGTCGAGGTTGGATGTAAAAATACCAGACACCAGTTTTGCGTAGGCAGGCGACGTAGTATAGAAGCTGGGCATGGCGGTTCCACTCATCAAGATTGCCCTGTAACAGAACAAGCAAGTAATTAGACTACACTGTTTACCACCTCGCAAGTCGCAATTGATAGATCTCTTATTGTACCACATGTCTTTGACTAAATGATTCTACTCAGATCAACTCGAATAATAATAAATATATACCTATGGAACAATCCCTCGGCGGCTGGAGACAGGGTCAGCAAGTGGGCGATGGCTGCTCCGGCGCTCTGTCCGGCCAGCGTGACGCTGTTGGGGTCCCCGCCAAAGTTCCTGGCGTTCTCCCGGAGCCAGCCCAGCAATGTCACCACGTCCCGCAGGCCGTTGTTGCCGGGGACAGACTTTGAGTCCAGCGACAGGAACCCGAACACGTTGAGTCTGAAATATTATTAGTACATTTGTGAGCGGCCGATTGTTTAACAAATTTAGGTCTGATAACGTTAAAAACGTCGTTGTTTCAGATCACAAGCATTATCTAATAATCTTGTGAAATTTGTATATGGGGTAACGCCTAGTTTGGAAATTATATATAAAAGTCCTTTCAGCGAAATTTCAATAGATGGGAATAGCATATTGCAAAATGTTAAAAAATAAAAGAGAACAGATGGAGTTATTGACTCTAATAAAGTGTAGGTTTTTGTGGACATCTCTATAAACGCGGAGGTAGGCGCACGTGCTCGCCCCGCCTCGGCTTATCTCGGCTATGGAAACTTGTGGCGACCCCCGACCTCCCGTGGCCGGTGCCGTGCACCTCACTGGCGCCGCACTTGGCCTATATCTCCACGCCAACTGTGTCAATGTCGATAAGTCACTCTCAACTTCCACAAGTGACAAGTTTACATTGTTTGCTTCGTAACGTTACTTCTGTGTTTCAAGTTCTAATACGACGTTTCGTCTCTGCTACAATATCTTTGTCTAGTCATTTCCCTATCGAATTACTCGAAGTTTTTGTCTAAAATTCGAAATTTTAGAATTCATCTATATTATTGATACGTGAAGCAAAAACTTTAGGAACATTTTACGAAATTTGCGCGGACGGAGGAGTATGAAATCTATATATAATAAAAGAAGTACAGAAAGCATAGACAAATTAATAATAATGTTTATAAAGTACTTTAATGTAATAAATAAAACTTTACACACATACATACATTTGACACATTGATATTTAAAAGATACACGTAATTATTGATGAAGACGTGTCTATGTGTCTTTTGCAAGTGTTGAAAATTCTACATAATTTATTTACCTTAGTTACAATGTCATAACAAGTCCTATGATATTTAGTTTTTAATTACAAAAAAGTGTCACTTAGATCGAATATCGATCTTCGCGGGTCCACTAGTAACAATAATTGTTTGTTGGAAACGCAGTTAACAAAATTAAATTGAAATGGAAATTACCCTGCATTTTAGTTTTATATTCAACTTTGATAAGAAAGTTAATTTAATTTTAATAAGTGCCCCCGAACTTTCAGTAAAGCTACATACTTTTTCTCGTACGAACTCACACATCATACCTACATTTACAATGTTTAATGTCACATTATGTTTTATTGCCGATTGTATTGCTCTCTTTACAGTCAAAGTTAGTTGGGGTCCTTGTGATGGCACACGAGCTAGCACGTGCTCGAGCCGGGCCGAAACGATGCCAGGTCGGATTGCAGAGGTGACGATATTAAACTAAACAATATCGCTAGAGACTGTGTAAAGTTAAAGGTATTCTTGTAGATCCGGCACCTTGTCTGTGTAACAGAGCTTGTACCCGCGCCTTTAAGTCGCAGCCAGAACTTCGTGTTCGACTTCGACGTGGATTACGGACATAAGCGATCCTTGAGGCTTCAGTGACTATCAGAACATGAAGCGTGTCCCACCTGTAGTTGAACGTGACGACGATAACGTTCTTCTTGATGAAGTGCTCCGGTCCGTGCAGATCGCCACCGCCCGAGCCGAAGGCGAAGCCCCCGCCGTGCACGAACACGAGCACGGGCAGGCCGGGCTCCGGCGCCCTGTGCCCCGCAGCCCCCGGCAGCGCCGCCCACGGCACGTGCACGTTGGCGTGTATGCAGGCCTCGCTCGTGTCTCTGTTGCTCACCAGCGACCCGTACAGCACGTCGTGCTGCGGACAGACGGGCCCCTCCGCCGTCGCGTCGTACTCCTCGCTCCACGCCTCCAGCCGCTGTAGCTCCTGGAATTATAATGATAACTCTTGAAATAGAGGGACGCTGTCTCTTGGAACTCTACTGATTATGGAGGGAATAACGACAAGCCGGTATTTCGCACAATCTCAACTTGCCGGTAGTGCAAAGGGTATCGGTATCTCCAGAAGGTAATTAGAAATACGTCCCAGTATCTCGACAAAGAAACGAATTCAAGGGCTACGTTGACTAACTTGAATGTTCGAAGGCTCCTCCTACTGAACTCGTAAGTTCCAGTAGCAACTCAGTCAGCTATAAGATATAAGTCAGATAAATAGTAATATCACTACTTAAATGTCTAATGATCTCATTGGCCACCGTTAAAATAAAAAAAAATAGTTTTTAGAGGGCAAATGAATATTTGGAGGCTAACTTTTTTTATTTAATATATTTTTGATAATAATACTCCCTGTATTTAGTTATTTTAGTTATTTACTATATCAACTCACGTAAACATTTAAGTGTGTAAGTGTTCCTTCCCACCTTCTCTCACTGGGAAACCGGAAAGTCGCACGGAATGAATTGAATTATTAATGTTGTATGCCTATAATTTGTTTTGTTTGAATTATTGAAAAACTTGAAATTTGTAATGGAAAGGCTATCGTGTACCTTAAACCTGAGGTCCCCAACGGGCTGCTGCGCGTACGGCACGCCGAGGAAGGAGGCGAACTTGGTGGCGCCGGCGAAGGATGCCCGGCCGCACACCCATCCGGCCGCCGTGCGCGCGCGCACCCGGCACGCCTGCTTGTCGGGATACGCCCGCCCTGGAGATATTTATACATTTTATAATACAATATTACAATATTAAAGAAGAAGATTTAGTAAGAGGTAGTTGCATGCACACTGCATGCTGGCATGCAGCCGAATTGGGCCGGCCGGACCGGGGAGGCACCTATCGCTTACACGAGACCGGCGTGAAGTAACAGCTGTGTTGTCGCGTTTCGTGCGGTGTGTAAGTAGCCGGTGGCCTATAGAAGTGGAAGGAGAAAGGAGGGCAGCGCATCTATGTAGTTTCTATATGGATGTCTATGGGCGTCGATAGTCATGAAAATGGCCCCCATTGCTCCTTTGTCGTCGTCCCCCATACCATAAAAAAAAATACTTTCAGCTCAGTACGGAAAATACTGAAATTGCAGAATATTACAGGAGGTAATATTCGACGTGGATAGAAAGGGATTTGCGTCGTGCAATTTAATGATTATACATTTAGATTTTCTGAAAGGAAATGCAGTATGCCTAAAGACAAATATTTGTCTTTAGTCTTTTTCTATGGTTCTCGAAGCGCATACAGACAGCGCACATGTAGTCGCGTGTACCATCTTCATCTCTCTCTCTTAACAAGAGAACAGAAGGTAAACTAATAAATGTTAGAGTGGGGCCGAGGGCTTTCAATGTTAGTTTGAATGTGTGTGTTTACCGTCACGACCAACAGTATAAATACTTATACACATTTAGTACGTTGTCATTATTTGTATTTTTGAAATATCGTATTATTGCTTTTATTTGTTATTGCGACAGGGCACTAAAGACGTGTATACATGTTATTGATCGCGACTGCACGTGTAGGATACACTGCCGCAGAGATAGGAAGCGGCGCGGAAAAGTACCGGCGCGGCGCGCGGCGGTAGATGTTGAAACAATACAGCGGCAGTGGAAGGCCGCCCGCGCCGCACTGGCGCGTCACTTACCAGCGTGCGGCCGCCTCCGATAAACTACCATTTCAGTTTTAAACTTGTTCAAACTATGAATTAGTTATACGCTTACCAATGTGAACTATATTATATGTACACTGCAGGCCGTATACCCCGACCTACCTAGTACCTCGGCACCGACTGTGTCACTGGAGCAGAAATTGACATCGTAACGTGTTATTGTGTATGCTGAGGGGCAAACGAGCTTCCTTGCGTTGACTCATTACAAAAAAACAACTTTAACGCGCTGCAATCCGTTACAGTTGATTTATCGTAATCCTACTAATATTATAAATGCGAAATGTATGTATGTTTGTTACTCCTTCACGCAAAAACTGCTGAACCGATTTTCATGAAATTTGGCACACACATAGAGAGTAACTTGGATTAACACGATACTTTTTATTCCGAAAAAATGTTCCCATGGGATGCCATGGAATGATTTTCTATTTTCCACAGGATCGAAATTTACGCGAGTGAAACCGCGGGGCGGAGCTATGAGTAATATTCGCGTAAACTTAAGACTTCGTTCCTCCCGCCCCCCACTGGGTGTCGTGCGAGCAGGAGGTACTTCAACGGCCACGTAGCATGGCACTACTTATTTTTTCCGGACATTGCTTCTGTAAATGAGGCGACTGTCATTATCAAAAATCAGTGAATGAAATTGTGTCGTGATCCTTTAAGCGCTTGACCTTCGTTCTTTTCCTCCCGACCTCTCCGACACTCTCCGCTACTTGTATACATGTAGACGTATACAAGCAGGTACTGGGCAGGGGACTTTTTGTGTCTGAGGTGCGCGGAGTGCAGACAGAACGGGTCCCAGGTAGTCTGGGCGCCAAAATAAACGACTCTTAGATCTTAACTGTTAGCAGCTACGTCCTAGGACCTACAGGCTTTATGGTAAAGGACAAACCTAAATTAACAAACACAGTATTCACAGTTTCAACGAACTCGCCTGGCCATCTTCCTCCTGTGCCTACTCTTATTCTCAATATACTTGTTATTATTATTAATAGTAATAATTATAATTGTGCACTACACCTGCTACTAAATTTGATGATCTCATAGCGTAAGAGGCTAAACAACATGCAGTCGGAACTTTTTGGCGATTGGGTACTGACGCGCATAGATATCCGCATAATTGCAGGATATATGCAGGATGTTGCCGTTCGTTCCCGTTCCACCTGCCAAAGGGCCTCCGGGAAATCCCAAACTTACGAAATAGCATCACTGTGGGATGCCACTCGGCGGTATCCTCTCCGCGAGAGATACCTCTCGAGTCTCGGAAACCACGGTCGGGCCCTCGTCAGTTCATCGGCGTCTACCTCTGTAAGACGTACAGTACCTAGTACCGCTGCGGCTTTACTGCGAGTGTCGATGATGGGCCCCGCAGTCTCATCCGGACAGAACCTATTATATGATTTACTACACGGACGCGGTAAGTTGGGACCTGGCAAGAATGCGAACAATGCTCTGTAGCACCGCACATGGCGACATCGGGGGTGGTGCGGGGGTAGAGTCGCACCTCACCGCGTCCGACAGACTCAGGGATACCATTCACGGTTGTTCCAGTACACGATGAAACCCCTCCGTTGTAAATTTCAACTGGAGTAATCCGTTCAGTAGGCAGTTTTTCCGTGAGAGTGGAAACATGTTTAATGTTTTGCATTTATAATAACATTAGCTGGATATAAAAACGAACCAATTATTTACCACCAAGGTTACAACACTAAGCGAATTATACAATGTATTAAAACATAACAAATATGTATTAAAACATATTTTACATTTTTTTACACGAAACACAAATTGCACGCGTGTGTAATTTGTGTGAGCGGCTCGTCGGCCTGACCACTGACAGATACGAGTATTGAAGCTCATCAGCAAGAGGCACTTCCTTATTACCTACACGATACCACGGCATCTTGTCGGGTGGGTTCCGGTATTTCATTCGGTGGAAATGGAGATACAGGGTAACATATTTGCGTAACTATGCGGGTGCTAATTTAATTATCATAGGCGTCACGGCCGCTAACCATCCGACTGTTCGTTTGCCCACCAGCTGGAACTACTGGCCGGCTGCGCGCGCAGGTAAACCCCCTGATATCAGCCGCTGTCGCTGGCCCACTGATATTTTAGTGAACCGAACAAGATACGATGAATGAGGTCATTATCTTTTTTAAAATCACAAAAGAACGAATACTTATAATTAATGTGTTCTAAGATAAAAAGTATTTTTATGCTCTTTTAGATTTCGTAACAGCGTCAAATTCTACCTAGATCGTACATGAAACATGCATATTTCATAATATGTATTGTCTCATTGCAAAGTGTAACAATTAGGAGAATGACATCTACAGTAGGACGCGCTGACTTCATGAATGTTCGAGCATGAGCCGTAGCACGTGGCTGGCGGATTAGATTTAATTTTATGCATAAACTTCGACCTTCCGCGCAAAAACATCTAATTTGTTGGTCGGCGTAGATGTGAGCGGACTGGAGATAACAAGTAATAGTTTAAATAGTTGTACACAACTCGGTTACTATGTATGCCGCGCCTCCACTTTGTATCGTTCATTTTCTCGTCGATTTTGAATTTTGCAACGTATAACCCTTGCAAATATCATCAACAGTCAGGCCTGCGGACCCTTGCGGTCAGGGAAATGGACTTTGGGGTCTGAACCCTTGCGATCAGGGAAACCAGTCTTTTTTTAATTTATATAAGTAATTATAATATAAAGGAATCATTAAAAATGTTACCTTCAAGAAAAGAGCTAATTCGTATTTCAAAGGACGAGAACGCAACTGCATAGCCCTTTTTTTTTTTTTAGATAGATATTACGCTAAGGACTGAAGGTCAGTGCAGCTTCATCGATATGAGAGGTGAACTCACCTGGAGCGTCGAACCTCTGTATTTATGGTCGATAGGGGGAGAGACCCCCGCTTCTTTCCCAGACTAATGGGAGAAGGCAAACCGGACTATTGCGATTAATAAGTTATACTATTATTATCGTGGCCGAGGACAGCGGGTGTCCTCAACTCCCCACCTTTAACGGAGGGGAGCAGCTCGCGCACGGCAGCTAAAAAGTGGCAGACACGGGTCATGAGCTTGAAGAGCTCTATGAGCTGTCTTGACTGGGGGGCCCGGCCCCCCCCTCCTCCTGGCGGGTGGTACGACTCGCGCGCGGATGTCGTGGTTAACCTAACCGGTTCTGCGGTTTG
>LUGF01053217.1:66252-77942 GCA_001625245.1 Calycopis cecrops
ATAAACCTTATGATCTAATAATTTAAACATTTTAAAATAATGAACTAGAAAAAGACAAAAATCCAAACTTAACAAAAAAATAGAAGGCAAACATATTATATACCAAAAACCTTATCTTTTGGGACATCAGTAGTCGCCAAAGGGCTCAAACCGCTTTTTTGCCCCCTGTCATTATGTACAAATGGTGTTTTAAATTTTATATGGGGTCTGTAGGCGAAGTAGGCAAGAAACCAGACTGTTCTTCCTATTCCAGCTGTCCCCACGTATGTCTGCCAGCAAATTATCTGGTCATATTTTACAGGCTTTTGCTTAATCTCGGCTTCAATCCGTAAACATTGATTTGATAAAATGTGTACATTTGGATATCGAATAAAAGGACAATGGGTTCTGTCATTCGATATCCAAATGTTTAAAGAAATAATCGGTAACTTGAACATCGAAAATCGGACCGAAAGCAATTAAAAAGGATTTCTCCTCTAAAATTATTAATGTTTGCGCAAACTTAAAACCTCTCAATAATGTCGCCATGACTGAAATTACCTGGGCACAAACGGAAATGATCTCAGGATTCCATTAGACCAGGCTTCCTTAAACTGGGGTCCATGGCGTATGTGTCAGGGATCCGCGGTAGCTACCAATGTGAAACCTTAACATTCTCGTGTACAGTGATGTTTAATGTATAAACAAGGTTTGCTTTCTTTTTCTAAAACATTCTTTGACAAGGGTCCGCAGAACTTTTAAATTCTGGAAAGCGGTCCATGACTGCAGAAAGTTTAAGAAACCCAACATTAAAAGCCAAACTTCTTACATGTACATCAATAAAATTGCGAAGTATCGCGTGGTTTGGTGTCGAGGAGTTCCACGCAGTTCAGTCGCCTCTAAGTAGAGAGCAGGTATCGCCTTCATCGGCATCTGTTATTACCAGGTCTAAAGCAAAATTAACTAAATAATAATAATAATCGCTAACTTCGTTGTAAGTTAACATCTAAATACCTTATAGTTAACAACTTTAATAATATTTAGATATTTCAGATATTATGTGGTTACTTTGTAGGTAGTGGGTAGTGTACCCTTTTTTTTGGTTACGAAGGGAAATACCCTTACGTGTCGGGCTCGATAACTGGGTTGCCCCTACCGACTCAACCCCTGCCTTCAGCCGTTATAATTGGAGGGCCCCGGATTTAAAGGCAACAGGGCGTCTCCAGCGACAGGCTGGTTTAGGTGAACAGGCCAGACTCCTCCTCCTTGGGGACTGTCTGGCTGCCTTTGAACAGTCCCTGCTTCACGTTGGAACCGTGCAATGGGGTCAGGTTCCCATCCTAACCCCTGGTCCGAATGCTCCAACGGAGCACACCACGCCGGTCGTCCTAATCCACGCCGCCATCTGCTGATTCAGAGGGACAGGTGGAGGACGTCCGGCGTTGGCTGGTCCCATCCGCTGAGCGACGGACCAGTCATTAAACGGCCGCAGAGGACAGGGAGGACGACAACGACACACCGCATCTCCTCTTCCTCTGCGGCCCCACCGCCAACGCATCAGACGGTGCGCCCCCATTCGGTCGCGGGAGATAAGGTGCACGGCAACGACACACCGAGACACCGCTCCTCCCGCGACCCCTCCTCCATGAACGCATCCAGAGTGGGCCTTGGTGAAACCCACTCAGAGCGTCCCCACCTGGGATCCCTCTTGGCTTCACCGTATTTGTCTAAGCCACGGCTACTAAGCCCTCTCACCGCGACAAGGTGGAGATCCGTCTAGGGGGAGTAGGTTGCGCGATGCGATTTCCCTCTCAAAATATTTCAATGGATCCATCCGTTTTTCGTGACAAAAGTATTTTAGTTATTCCTGTGTGTGTAGGTTAAGTTACCTCCCCTAGCAAGTGTCGGTGGACATAGCCCCTGAGACGTTACCGTCTAACCTCGTCTGTACGTCGCTTGTTGTTGTTTTCGCTCGTCCCACTGCGGCTACGGTCGTTGCCACATTGTTGCGTGTTTGTGTACGCACATGCGTACTCGCGCGTCACTCGCTATCGGCCGCAGATACCGCGTCATGTTACAACTTTGACGTTAGAGTACGCACACGCGTGTCAGTTGTGTAAGAGTGGGTTATGTAAAGTTTTGTAGCGAATTGAATTATTGAATCTATGTAGTGCAGCAACAGGGGCGGCCGCGACACCAGAGTCCGGGGGTGCAGGTAGATCAAATTCTAGTAACGTGACCTAGTTGGTCTATTAAATGCATTGGGCAGAGAAAAACTGGAGAAAGACAAAGTCACAACACTACGGACAACTACGGAGCAAAATGAGAAGCAGTATGTTCAGATATTATTGTTGCGCTCAAGATGAGTATTGTATACGAGCAAACCGATCACAATCTCATCCTCACAGAAAACATCTCGGGGCGGCGTCGGGGACTCCGCCGTGACAACTGATGTGCTAAATAGTGTCGGCGGCCGTCGACCCGCGCCCGTTGTTGTTGTAGTTACTGACGGACGACGCAAGTGCCCCGCGCGAACCTCGAGCTCCCACAAACCAGTCGGCAACGTACAAAAACATACAACGACAAGGAAAACTGTAGGAACAACGAAACTCACAAACGAGTAAATTCACAAACAGAGGTGTAACTCGCTCACGAGTGGCGAGGTGTTACTACATAACTAGTTAACTCGCCGCGCCTGCTGTTGTTTAACTAACAGTTCTGTTCTGAGGCCTTGACATTTCCGCAGGAGAGCTTCGCTACACGTGCTAAACAAAAATATGTTTATTTGGTTATAATTTATTGTATTGGCTTATTCGTTAGCGCCTGTTATATAGAGGTACAGGTTCCATTGTTGATCACAGAAATGTTTCAATCTTAGTTATTGTTGTATGTATGGAAATTCCGCTGGTTGCTTCTGCGATTTTGATAATAACATGGATTTTTTTAGAGTCAGAAACAATTGAGATCTCAATCCTTTCGGTAACGCCGACGCGATGCCCAGAAACATCTGCACAAACATGCAGATGCTCCGATGTCTTCGCTTTCCTAACTCTCCGTCACAAAAAATAATATGAAAAATATGCTTTCAAAGTTGCGTATTATTATTTGTTCTCCAATTTAGTAGTAGATAAGAGCAGCCAGCCGGCCCGCTGGTGTGGGTGGGCCCCCTCGACGGATCTCCACCTTGTCGTGATGAGGGGGCTTAGTAGCAGTGGTTTGTACCACCACGGTGGAGCCAAGAGGGATCCCAGGAGGGGACTCTGCCGACCCTGGGACCGACCACCGTTTGATGGTCGGCCCCAGGGTCTCGGGGTCTCGGGGTGAGTTTTTTTTTTTTTTTATTTATTTATTAATTCACACAGTAAACAAAAAAATACTACATTACTCTTCTACCAAACTGCATAGCAGTTTGTCGGTAGATATACTCTCTTATTCTATATTATAACAATTGGTACTTAAATGTTAGTCGAGACTATTTTATCTATACAATAGATGTAACAAAATCATTAAAAAAATAATCAAATGTACAATGTATATTTTTTTAAAGAATACTTGAGGCGTGATCTATAATAAACGATATCGAAGCCAAAGTTATAGTTTTTTTAGAACTCCGTCCGGGCTAAACTCAAAAAGTACTACATGTATTTACTACATATAGGCTACATATTATTACGCTATCACTTACGAGGTAGTGGCTGTGAATCTTTCATTCGGAAGAATTGAGAACCTTCATTTTTGGAGTCCGAAATCCACGCAGGCGAAGCTGCAGGCAGAAGGTAGTGTAAACTATGGATATGTTATTATATTAAAAGCCTTAAGGTTTGATCGTGGTCAGCAGTAACTTTTTTAACGCCCTCTTAAAACTATGCTTGGTTGGATGTTCATTAATAAAGTCTCGAGGTAAACCATTATATAACATTGGCACCTTGTACCTGCTAGTACGTTCACCGAAATAATTATTGATGTTTGTTCTCTTAACTTCTAATTGTGACTTACAAGACTGGCGTGTTGGGTAGTTGAAGACTCTAGGTATTTTATGTTCGTCATTCATAAATTGCTCTAAAATTATAAGAAAATCAACTTTTATATCGACAGGTAAAATTTTACATAATTTAAATAGTTCCCAATATTCCTTATTTAATTTATCTTTAATTTTTTTATGTACTAATTTCTTAATAATTCTTAACTGTATATTTTTTATTTCTTTTAAATATGTATCAAAAGTAAGGCCATAACAATTTAATCCATAACTAATTATAGCATCTGCTAGTGCGTAATATATGCTATACAGTGTACCCCGGCTTACAACATCACTAATCAGATAAAATTTTCCTAAAATTACTCTAAGTATATTACAAACATTATTTATATGAATTTTCCATGAAAATTTATTGTCGATCGTAAGACCAAGATATTTAATATGCGAAACTTCCTCTAAACTGTTACAATTACAATCGTTAATTACACCATCATGAATACATTTGTAGGAGTGGCCGATTATATTTATTTTTTCATTATGTATATGTTTTTTGTATGGTGAATATATCCTAAGAATTTTAGTTTTATTTGTATTTAATAAGAGACCGTTGTCATGTGACCATTTTACAATATTATCAAAGTCTTCTTGTATTTTATTTTCTATTGTTTTAATGTCTATATCACCATACAACAAACACACATCATCTGCGTACATACAATTACTACAGTGCTTTATTGTATTAGTTACACTATCAACGTGCATTATGTAGCCGAGAGGGCCATAAATGGATCCAGTCGGCACAACGTATTTAATTCGTCTTGTATCACTACTCTGCATATCCACAACTACTTTCATATGCCTGTTATTTAAATATTCCCTGAACCAATCATTAACATAGCCCCTAATTCCACATTCATACATAGCTTTTAATAGTCCTCTATGATCTAAAGTTTCAAATGCTTTTTTAAAATCCACAAAAACGGCTACCACCTGTTTCTTACAATTAAGGTAACTATTTACATCATCCGAGAATCTTTTAAGAGCCATTGTCGTACTTCTATTTGGTCTAAATCCGTATTGGTTATCGATTAAATTTTATTACTTTCTAAAAAATTTGAAATTTGTTTAACAACAACTTTCTCTGTAATTTTATTAATAGTATTTAATATTGCAATAGGTCTGTAATTTATGTAATCCCGGTGGTCTCCGCCTTTGTAGATTGGTCTAATAATTGACATTTTTAATTCGCAAGGATATTTTCCTCTAATTATACTTAAGTTTATGAAATGGGCCAGAATAGGGCTTATTTTATCTTTTATGTATTTAAGATCTTGTACACGTATACCATCTGAGCCTGGCGACTTATTGTTGTCCAGTTTTTCTATAACTTTAGCAATCTCGTGCGATATAATTTTTTTATATAAAACAGTTACATTGCAATCTTTAACATAACTTAACCTATCTAAAAATGTGTTATTACATTTATGCTTAATTTTATCAATTTCTTCGGTAAAAGTTTCACAAAATTTGTTACATACTGTACTTAAATTGTTATTATCGGTACACATATATTTATTTACAATTTTATCTACGCTTTGATTATTTCTGCCAAACCAACAATTAATATTTTGCCAAATTTTCCTTATATCCCCTTTACAATTCTTTATCTGTTCTTGTTTATATTTATTATTATTATCGTTTACTATCTTATTAACCTTATTTCTAGCCTTTGTATATTGTAATCTCAAATTCATATTACTAGGTTGTGATTTCCACTTTTTAAACAATGCATCCTTTTGTTCAATTAGGTATATTAAACTACTATCAATCCAACTTTGAGTATTACGAGAAGCTTTTAAACGAACAGTTTTTTTAGATGACTCGTACACATAGTTAAAAATTTTACAAATCTCCTCATACAAAATTAAAGGACAGTCAATATTGAATAGAAAATCCCAGTCACATTCATCTAACATGGCTCTGACGGTCTTATTACACAATATAATTTGTTTACGCACTTGTTTAGGCTGCGACTGACTGCCGCATCCAATAGACAAACCGTTTAGATAGTGATCCGCCAGCTTCGTAGTGAGCGTGTACGCGTGCAGCTCCGCCGGCCGCACACTGCGCGCGAACATGTGATCGATGCACGACGCAACACGCTGTCCCATGAGCACCACTTCTCGCGTGACCGCACGGATGCCGCATTGCAGCCCATGTTGGCACAACATATCTAAATAATTTGTAGCCATTGGGCTGTTTATATTCTGTATGTTAATATTACAATCTCCTGCCAATATAACATTGTCTTGTTTTGGTATACTGTAAATAATTCTGCTAAGCTCTTCAATGAATAATGTTTTATTTTTGTTAGGGGGTCTATACACTGCAATCAACTGGGTTACATAATTATGTAAATATAACGTTGCGCGAACGCCTTCAAAGGCCATCGTGCTTATGTTATATGCTTCATATTTAATATTTTCTTTTATATATATAATTATTCCACCTCCTTTTTTAATATGCCTAGTGTTCGAATGCATCGTGAACCCAGATATTGTATATAAAGACACATATTCTTCTTTGATATCGACTTCCGTCAGTATAAGAACGTCTAACGCCTCTATACATTTATTTATTAACACTAGGAACTGTGTAAAGTACTTCCTTAACGAACAAATGTTAACATGAATTATGTGCAATGATGAGCTGTTTTCATTTATAGTATTACTCCAGCTAATTAAATCTGTGTATGAGTTAAAAACAATGTCTGTTAGATCTTCGGCGTTTGAGGCCATACGATTTTAAATGGTATATTTTTTCCACATTAAAGAGAATACATAAAACATAATATTATGTATTAGGTATATACGTAACTATATTATGAGGTTATTAATATCGTCCTCGGAACGGATTTGGTGTATTTTTTTTACATCATCACCTTTTTTATCAATATCTTTGAGTTTTGAATCCAGATGTATTTGTATTCATTTTTTAACTTATTTTTAGTTTCCCAGAATAATTGGCGAAGGTGTCTTGTTATATTTTCATTTATATAAATAGTAGCGGTAGGTATTGTCATTTTTTAGCACCTGTTGGTTCGTGATCTGTTGTCTTCGATATTGCAGCCAGGCATTCCGAGCTTCTCGGTTACGTAGTACAATAACTATCGGTCGTTGTTTCGGTGCGGATTTTTTTGGACCTACCCTCCATGCGTTTCCTATGTCGGATGGATTTAATTTTAATTCCTTAGGTATTTTAATAACCACTTCCATTGTTTTTTCTTTGTCTGACTCCTGAACGTTCACCAACTCGATGTTTTTTTCCAGCTCCTTCTGTTCCAGCGCATCTACACGTTCTTCTAACGCTTTATTATATTTTTCGAGGTAGGTATTCTTTTGTAGTAAGTCGCATATTTTATTATCAGTTTTTTTCATTCTTTCCGCGCAGTCGGACTTAAATTGGGCGAGTTCTTCGTACTTCTCAGAGTAAAAATCCACCAGCTCCGTAAGCTCGTCTATCTTCTTCTTCATTCCGTGAACAATACTTAGCTTATCATTTATTTGGACTAGAAGATTCTCCACCCCTGTGTTAGCATCGTAGGTAACTAATATGCCTCCTTTTTTTGCGGCGATTCACATTTATCACATATCCCTGATTGTATTAAACATTTCATATCCTGTACACAGCTTTTATGGAAATATGATAGACACTGTCCCTTACACTGAACAATATCATTCTTGTTTTTAGCTATGAACTGTTTACACTTCTTACATTGAGCCATCGTTTAAATTAAACTTCGCAATCTAACAATTTTAAGAAATAGGTACGTATTCACACGTCCGCTCGCAGAGAGTGCACGGGCGAGTCATAGGCTTGTTGAAAAAATATCGATACATCGATATATCGATATTTTTGGGCGATATTTTTTTAAAACGATATATCGATACATCGATATAAAATATCCAATATCGAAATAGTATCAAAAACGATATTTTTTTTTGCTTTTAGGCGACTCCTTTCGTTACTTTTTTTTTTTTACTTCGTTAGATATAACAACAGCAACCCTGTGTATATTTTACACGTCGTGTTTCTGGTTTTGCTGTTAATCAAATCAAATCATCACTGCATTAATTTATTATGAAAAAAAAAATTGTATAGTTTCTTATAAATAATCTAATAATTTCATGATGTTAGCAAAATGCCCACATCAAGGATTAAATGATTAAATTTCTAATGTAACGAAGCACCCACAGCAAGTCGATAAAATCGAAGACAAAGTTATATCATAATAATATGTAATTTTTATTAGTATTACAATTTTAACTATATATATACTAATCATAACTATTAAATGTAATTTGTGTATATATTTAATATATCAAATCTAGTATTTATCTAGTAATATGATTGAAGTAGATTAGGCCTGATTTTCCCCTTCTCCCTTCTCCCTCCTCCTCCTTGATATGAAAAATCAGGGAGCACGCATCTGTATAGACTCTATGTGGATGTCAATGGGTGTCGGTAGTCATGAAAATGGCTCTGATTGTTCGTTTGCCCACTTATGCTGTAAAAAAAATTACCGATATATCGATATATCGATATCTTTAAATAAAAATATCGGTACCGATATTGATATTTTCAAAAATATCGTTATATCGATATTTTATTGCAATTCCGACATCCGCCGAGTCAGTCGCCCTGCGGATGGGCACCTTGGAGGTACGGCACGCCTTTATGTTTTCTGGCGCACCTGGAGGGAAGCTCCATGCTCCACGTGAAGAAGCTGCGAAAGCGGCCAGGCACCGGCGGGTTCGCAGATGAGTGCGAAAGCGTGCCCGTGTTCCCGCCGTACGGTGCGAGGAGAAAGCACAGCGGGGGTTTACCGGTAAGAGTCCGGCATAACCCAGCTGCTACTGCTGCCTGTAAAAAGCCTTATTTCAGAAACGCGATTGATGAAACTTAAATCCGTATCATGTATTGAGATCTGCAACGCCATAAAGCACAGGAGAATCATACTTCGATACGAGTAGCTTGACGTACATTTCTACATTTTACCGTTGATCAAGAATCACAAAATTTTAAAATAAGTATGAACTTATAGTAATTAAATTAAATTATTTAATTAAAAGTGTAACCACAAAAATTGGTATAAAAAGAATAATAATTATATCATTGAAAATAAAACCAAAAAAAAATAATTCTCATATACTATAATACTCATTTCATATAAAATTGCTCGTCTGTTATTCTGTGAGGAGAGGTGTGCAAGAGTGTCTACGGTACCTATTCAGTTCATAAGTTAAATGTTAAACAATAATAATAGTAATTGGTTTGTAACCGTTTTATGTAACTTTAAATAAATAAATATGTAAATAAATAAATGAATATATTCGCTAGGCAAGGCAGTGTTACGTACGCTGTGGACTATGGTATACCTGTTACACTCCAGTCGCCGCGGTACACCCGCTGGCGGACCGACGGCCTGCGCTCGCTGTTGTCCGACTCGCACTTGGATGGTTATATTTCAGCCCGAGCCATTTTTTAGTGCTTACTGCTTCGCCGCCGTCAACCTTTTATTTATCCTCCTGGAGGTTCAGTGAAATAAAAATATTGTCAAATCATCGAAGTTGTTTGCAATAACATTCTATTTTTCAGGTTTGGTTCGGAATCAATATAGAGAATAATAGATACTTTCGATTTATGAAATAAAAAAAAAATAAAGTAATAATTAGATACAAATAATTTGTTCCATGTTATAAACGTATTTCTTGTTCACCATGGGACATCGAGCTCGCGTGTCGCGAAGCACGCCGTACTTAACCTTGAAGTCGATACCTTTCGTGTACGAACAATGATCCATGTATTTTTAAGGACCATTTCAAATCGATTTTTATTTAACAAAATTACAATTAGACGATAATATTTTTGAACACATCCTTGGAATTATGTTTACTTCTTTATTTTAAAATGTGGCCGGTGACTAAAAACTAACCCTGTATATAATTTATATTTCGTCCCCATTTATTATTTTTAATTCTAATGTTTACAAATTTACCTAATACCTACTAGAAATTATTATAACAATCGTAGGTGCTTCTACTGCAAGCAACCCTGTTCGGTCTTTTTGAAGTCCATTAACCGTTTCGCTGCGGCGAACATTTTCTAAAACTCTGAGCGGTGGCGGCGTACAAATACGTCGTGACACGGCAGCCGTGTCATACGCCATACGATTAGACTACACGGCTACCGTGTCACCCGCCATGTGTTTAAGCATTTGTTATTTTATACGTTTAGAGACTTAATCCATTCAGTTAAAGTTAAACCACGGGTGTAAACGGTAAGGTAAAGTTGTTTTGAGTGGTATTTGAAAAGATTTAGCCAGTATTTTACTAAATATGGAAGGTAAGCGACTTTTTATTCAGGTGTAGCAAACCTTTTATAAGTTATATGTTATAAAATAAGTACCTACAATATTGAAGTGAGTTTCCAAAATAAATTACGTTCATTCTATAATATGTTAAATTTATTGCATTTGGTACTTATGTTAGTAATGTTTTTGAGTTCATTGAAGGTTCAGTTTTTGCATTCGTTTTTAGACCAATACAAGTTTATAAAACGATGTAATTATTTGATTTGTGAATGTTCTTAGTTGACTCGTTAATACTCATATCTGATGTTATTGACTTCATAAACCTAATACACAAAAAGAAACCATAAAGTTGTATTCCCACACTTTGTTTGAGAACTATAATACAAACTATAATAAACTCGTCATTGTGCTTTAAAACAAATGCATTTATTTATCTTTAGGGTTATTGTTTCACAGCCGCACTCACTATTTTTTTGCAAGCTTTTTTATGCACGTTGTGAAGTGAGACCTGGCTGCAAAAATACTGGCCGATCAATTAAAAGAATAATTTTTTTTTTTTTATAAAGTTAGTACCTACATTCTTATATAGAGAATAAAAAATATCATTGTATGCCTGCACGGAATTTGTTCCTAACTTTTATTTATTTTATTTAATAGTTATTGTACACAGGTAACATATATTATAAACTTAATATTATTAAAATTGTACAAAGGCACTACTTATTCCATAGTGGAATTTCTTCCAGTAGTCCTACTACAGGAAAATATGCATTCTGAAACACAATTTTAGCGTGCACAATAAGTTCTTAATTTTACACAAATTAAAACAATATACATAAATATATACACTAAATACATACTTATATAAATATATACATCTTAATATAATATGTAATGATTCTATATTTACAATAGGTACATAATAATACGATTTATTTATGTGTCTTGTAATAGCTGTCTCTTGCTCCATTGATATAGTAACTGTGTGAAAATAGCTCCGGAGACGATATATTTAGGACTTATAAACAAGGTTTGCCCGGACATACAATGGTATTAATTTTTCTCGATATTAGTACAAATTAAAAAAAAAACCTTTTACACTCTTACTCGATCGGTCAGTATTTTTCCAACTTGCTCTTGGACTCTTCACTGTTTTTACATTGTTTTTTTTTAAATTATTTATAAGTTATCTTTCAATAAGCCGCCACCTAAAACGGGCTACAAACTGACACAATGACCAATTGATCAAATAATATATCATAATATTTAAAACAATAATCTAATGTAAATATTTAAAAGCCTTTTCTTTCCTTCCATTCCATTTTGAAATAAATATGTATTAGACGTCTAGAGTGACCC
>LUGF01053217.1:104878-118780 GCA_001625245.1 Calycopis cecrops
CTTGTATACGATGCTAAAACTCTTTATAACCTCACAGTCATTGTTTTACAACTGTTTCTAATATTTTACACACTAATCTTTCCGTCTATATCTTCCGGGGATCTTGACCTACTGATAATATTTGAACGATACAACTCTTTTTACCTTCAAGTCCAATATTAGAAAGACATTATTTTCGCATAATCGCGACTACAATAATTTAAAAACAATTAAACCCTTAGATCCTGGTGGCGCTAAAGTACTTGCATGAGAAGAACATCGTGCACTGCGACCTCAAGCCGGAGAACGTGCTGCTGTCCTCCGACGAGCAGTTCCCGCAGGTCAAGCTGTGCGACTTCGGCTTCGCACGCATCATCGGCGAGAAGTCCTTCCGGCGTTCCGTCGTCGGTACCCCCGCATATCTAGGTACTGACGACACCTCGCATGTACATACAACTCCTCCGACGAGCAGTTCCCGCAAGTCAAGCTGTGCGACTTCGGCTTCGCGTGCATCATCGGCGAGAAGTCCTTCCGGCGCTCCGTCGTCGGTACCCCCGCATATCTAGGTACTGACGACACCTCACATGTACATACAACTCCTCCGACGAGCAGTTCCCGCAGGTCAAGCTGTGCGACTTCGGCTTCGCACGCATCATCGGCGAGAAGTCCTTCCGGCGCTCCGTCGTCGTTACCCCCGCATATCTAGGTACTGACGACACCTCGCATGTACATACAACTCCTCCGACGAGCAGTTCCCGCAAGTCAAGCTGTGCGACTTCGGCTTCGCGTGCATCATCGGCGAGAAGTCCTTCCGGCGCTCCGTCGTCGGTACCCCCGCATATCTAGGTACTGACGACACCTCACATGTTCATACACCTCCTCCGACGAGCAGTTCCCGCAGGTCAAGCTGTGCGACTTCGGCTTCGCGTGCATCATCGGCGAGAAGTCCTTCCGGCGCTCCGTCGTCGGTACCCCCGCATATCTAGGTACTGACGACACCTCACATGTTCATACAACTCCTCCGACGAGCAGTTCCCGCAGGTCAAGCTGTGCGACTTCTGCTTCATGCGACACATTCGACATTAACTACAGAAGGCAAAGATATTACGGCATACGGCAACGATACATAGATAATATTTGGAATGATCATTTGTTTGTGGCAGCTCCCGAAGTGCTGCGCAACAAGGGCTACAACCGCTCGCTGGACATGTGGTCGGTGGGCGTCATCGTGTACGTGTCGCTGTCCGGCACCTTCCCCTTCAACGAGGAAGAGGACATTCACGAGCAGATACAGAACGCCGCCTTCATGTACCCGCCCGCGCCCTGGAGCGACATCTCCGCCGACGGTAACTGTCACCACCAGATACAGAACGCCGCCCTCGTGTAGCCTGATCCACTCCTAACATGTTGTATAATCTGTGGCAGCCATCGACCTGATCAACAACCTGCTACAAGTGAAGCAGCGCAAGCGCCTGTCGGTGGACAAGTGCGCGGCGCACGTGTGGCTGCAGACGCACGAGGCGTGGGCGGACCTGCGGGCGCTGGAGGCGCGCGTCGGCCGCCGCTACCTCACGCACCACAGCGACGACGCGCGCTACCAGTGACGGTATAATGTTGATCTAGATACCCTTCTGAGGAAGATCTGCAAGTATTTTTATAATACAGGACGGCAAACGACCAATTGGAGTCTTTTTATGACTACCGACATCTATAACCATACGGATACGTTGCCATCCACCTCCCTCCTCAAATAAACCACACAAAACACACACATCGCACGAAACACGACGGCGCAGCTTCACTCTACGGTGCGGTGTGCGCGAGAGTCTCTCTTACAGTGTAGTTTCATACACTATTATAATTAGTTCAAATATTATCTTCATGAACATAAACATCATATATTTTTGTTTGGTTTTATCATATCGGATGAGTATGTCTTCGTCACGGGTACCACAAGGATCCCACCTTGGACCATTACTTTTTGCATTATATATGTATATATAACATAGCTAAAGTTCAAACATAAATGTGACATTTAGAAATCTCCTTGAAATAAATAATCCATACGGTATTCGCTTTTTGCACAATGATATTAATTAGAATTATAATATTTGAGAGTTTGAGGGACTTTACTTAATTATTCTATGGGAGAGCTGTAGCCTAACCAACCTAACACCTAATTGATACTGCCCTACCAACCCTAGAGCCCTAAACCCTAGCCCTACCTATAGAATGAATATATACATATATACAATAAATGTCAGAATGTCTGTACTGTGCGACCTACGGGTAGCACACGGACAGTTGGAAGGATATGGGGATTTGGAAGGATGTTCACTGCATCTGCCCGGACTCTTGCAGAAATTACGGCGGGGGTGTCCTCGCCACATTGAGGGAATACTAGCACCTGAGGAAGTGATAGTCGTAGTACCAAAATAGAAGTGACTTTATTTACAAAATTCTTAATATTATATACAAAATTATATTTCTAAGTATGAATAAGTAATTATACAAAACAAGATCATATCGTTTGTGTGAGTTCTCTTATTCAGCACTATACTTTGATCTTGCCTCGACAGACGCTCTGCTGATGTTGAAATATGTTTACGGCACGTGAACATATATAATTGGAAGACTTACAAACAAGTTGATTATGTATGTCCCCAAATGTAATTTCATTAAATATACGCATGTTAGGATAGACTCCATAATCTCAATCTATAAGCTATTACAAATATTCTGCCTAAACTGGACATAAATTCTGCTTCTAAGATCAATTTTAATGATCAATAAACATAAATGCCAAAGTACCTATTGCAGATGTTAAGATTTTCAAAATCTGCATGATTAGCGTTGCATATAATTATCACCATCAATTTAAAACACAGAGTAGTTTCATAATAGCATTCATGAGCCACAATGTTATGTAAATTGTATATAACTAAAATACAAGTGTTACAGTGTTCGCATCGGCCTACGCGATGTAGGCAGAATGTCTCTCAACGCAGTTGGGTTGAGCAGCCGGAGATGTTCCTGTTATTGTTCATGTTTTGTTCACGTGTTGTGCACCTAATGTACAGGACGATACTTGCTACTCATTAGGTACACAATGTGTATAGAACATACTTCTAATTTCATTATCAGAAGTATTAAGCTGATATATATTTGTGTGGTTTTAGGGAAAGCCCCGCTCCTCAGGCGAGCAAAGCGGCCCGGAGACAGCCGTGCTGGTGGAAGCTGCTTAAAGCGCGCTAGCGGGCGAGTGAGCCGACTGGCCCCTGTAGTGGAGTGCGGTGCTGTAGACGAGAGGCTTAGGTGTAAGAGTGGCGGTGTTCGATGTCTTCAGATGAAATTCCTTTTATTTTTTATGAATGTACACAAAATGTCGTGTCAGATTCTCTCGGGGAATATTAGCACCTAAGCATAATATGTGTTAAAGTATTAAGTGTACTAGATAATAAGCTGGGTTACTATCGCTGGCGATTACTGCCGACCGAATCAAGCGACAGTCAATTTGCTAGAGGTCGTCATTTTTACGTACATCTTTGTACTTTGCAACTAAATTTGAAAAGAGATAAAAAGAAAAATTAAAATAGGTTTCAGACAGGCGACACAATTCATTGCGATATTTGATCATGTGGGTGTACGCAATAAGTACAGTGAAGGAATATAAACAATACTTGGTCAGTACAACGGCGCAATGTTTTGCTTTTTAGGGTTCCATACCCAAAGGGTAAAAACGGGACCCTATTACTAAGGCTCCGACGTCCGTCCGTCTGTCACCAGGCTGTATCTCATGGACTATGATAGTTAGACAATTTAAATTTTCACAGATGGTGTATTTCTGTTGCCGCTATAACAACAAATACTAAAAAATTAAATAATATGAATATTTAAGCTCGTTTTGCTCGTTTTTGCTCGATGTTGACAACGGCAACAGGTAGACACTTGAAATATTCATCAGAATATTAAGTTATATATTGTCTTTAAAAAACATTATTTAAATTAATATAAAACAAATGTTTAAGGGGGGCTCCCATACAACAAACGTGATTTTATTGCTCGATACTGATAACAACAACAGGTAGACGATTGAAATATTCATAGAATATTAATTTATTATTATTCACCTTAAAAATAAATATTTATTTTAAAACAAAATAATATTTAAGGGAGGCTCCCATAAAAAAGATAAGCTCCTGTTTTCGTAGATAATGGTACGGAACCCTTCGTGCGCGAGTCCGACTCGCACTTGGCCGGTTTTTAAACTTCATTATTAACAAGGTATTGAAATAAGATATTCAATTTTGCTTATTCAGCAATAACAACTTCTATCTGATACTTTTATTTAGTTACCTCGCTTCGCCGCCATTGGTATAATGATATTAAAACATTTACATTGTATCATGTGCTGTGTACTACGCTTCGGTCGGTAGAACACCAAACATTTGTATATGCCTGACAACTTGGCTTTGGTTGATGTACCGTAAATATATAGTAGGTATGTGACTTCGGTAGTAGGATCTTTTTGATGCGAACAATGAACATTCCTACGCATTTGTGAGTTACCTTTTATTGTTTGTATAATTATATATTAGTAGTAAAAACACAGAACGCGGACAAACTGAACAGATGAATGAAGTCGCTCAGGGATGTTGTGTATTTGTTCCGACGAGCGCTTGATGGACGTTCATGTAGTTTCGTGCAAACCCTTTAACTTACTATGGAGGGAAGTACAAAAAATAAATATTTATCAAAATACTCAATAATACGATTTGAGCCTAGAGAAATATGCCTCTAGACAACTCCTATTAATATGTTACTGGTATAGGAGGACAAACGAACAGTTGTAGCCATGTTCATCATTAACGATACCCGTAGACATCCGCATAGAGGCTACACAGTTGCGCTGCCCTCCTTTCACCTTCCACCTTCATGGGCCTCATTCTACTAGTGAAATAACGGCAAAATTGCCTGACCCTTAAGAGACATGGTAAGAAAAGTTTATCCTAATATTATAAATGGGCAAATTGAAAACAGTTTTGAACTGATGAAGCGATATATTGGCATACGTATACTACATTACTATTCATTCCCATATAAGTAATAATGTGTTTTTAATAGTTGCACAAGCCTACGGGTTGCTAGGAGCGTTTAGAATGTGATTGTACCCGAAAATATTTCGACTCGGCAACTAAGACGCCGCATAAACTTTTTATATCATGTATTATATTTGTATACACTCCATTTACACCTTAGCATTATAATACATATTTATTTATATATTAAGTACATAAATTATTAAAACCTTAGATTAGTAAGAAAAATCAGTATAGATGTAGGCACTGGTCTTATTGACCGCACTAATACTCTAAATGTCCGAACACCGAAGCAGACGAAGCGCCGTACCCACACGTACACGTGCGCGTTTTGTTTTTAAGTTACTGCTGATGTTTTTAACTTTTTGTAAATAACTCGCCAATAAAAGGAATTGAAATGGTTATTTATTGTAATGTTTATATTACCCATAAGAATTTTCGTGTAACTGTAGGTAGATTAACAAATGTTATATTAAAATAAGATCATTCGCTAGATAACGTACAGCATACTTTAATAAGTCCTGTTGATTGATCAAAAATGGTAGCTTTAGATAGCATATTTGGTCATAAGTCATGATATTTATAACATTTTAACATTTCTAAATATATTATTGACATGAATGCTAATGGCATTATAACATGGCATCACTCAGTTGACGACGTTGATGTAACAGACAGATAGTCGATAGTTTTTATAGTTTACTTACACTATATTTATGTATAACAGTACATATAATCCGTTACATGCATTTATCATAAGTCACAATTATCTTTTCAAATATTTAATTAATAAGACTGCCTTAGACATTTTCAAACACATCTTAATATTATGTTATACAATTTTATATGACATGATATTATATTATGATAATAAAACAATATATCTTATCGTGTGAGCCATCTGTTACAACAAATACAACTTTGTACTTACTAGCATTCTATCTATGACTATCACATCCTGTATAAATTGATTCTGTCGTGCCTGTAGTAGTGAGAACACAAGTGGCGACCTCTGTGCCAAAATAGCCCTGTGTCAAATTGTCTAAAATATAACCTTAACAAATTATTTACTCAGACAATAGAAATACACGATATATAGATATATTATATTAGCCTATTTAAACTCATCTAATTCTATTATAACATCTGTAGATGCTTTTCATGTATAGTTACAAAATATATTTAGGTATATGTGATATGTTACTACTACATGTCTTTGGTATTTCTTTCTATGTCTAAAAATCATTAAAGCTACATTCCTACTATTGTGCATGTACCGTGCAGCCTACGGCGCCAACGTAAATGATATACTTACCTTGTAATCGTGAATCGGCTTTCTATTCCTAAACATATTTATTGATAACGTCAATGTTGTTAGATGTAAGTTAGTCGTAAGTCGCCGCGCTACAAGCGCGACGCACTTCTGCCTCACTCGACGGCCTAACCTTATGCGAAGTCAATGTCTTCACTCGTGTCGCCGGCCTCCAGGGGCTTGGGTAGAGGGAGAGACTAAAGTAGGTAGTTGATAGAGTCCGACAGTGGCGCCCTCACCGACCAGCTAACTGTGTCGTATTTTACTTATTTTTGTATGATTAAACGTTGTTGCCAATAATGCGATTAGCACAAGACAAAATTGATGGATTGCCTATCATATATATGGATGAGGATAACAATTGTCACTTTATTTTCAAAGATTCAATACAGTATATATATTATCTAGAATCTTTTCGACTAATTTTAAAATCTTAATGTCAACAATTTAAAATTGTGTTAGTAACCAAACATATTTATTTACTATATTAATAGTCTATCATTAGTCGAATTGTAAGCAGTTTGCTAAGCAGTATAGAGAGCTATATGAATTATGTACCACAGCTCATGACCCCAAAACATTGGTGCCAATATTTTATCTTGTGAGAGATTATTCCAGAAGATTGAACACCAAACATTGTTAGTTGAAGGTATATCATAATTTGTAACGTAGATATTGCGTGTATGTACTTATGTCCTATGAGTTGTATTAAATTTATATTTTCCAATGCAATCTTCCATTTCTGTGATAATGTATTTTTATATTTTTTTTTACTTCTGTTATGTTTCATACAAGTTTTTGATATGTTTTACAACATAGGCTTACAAGAGATTTATTATAATATTGTAAAAGGTTTATAATAATTTGAAATATATATTATACACGGAGCTGTTGTCTTATTTCCTGTATTATGCGCCTCTCAGAGGCAGTGGCCGGTCACCTGGAGGTACATCTGAGAACACATTAATTTGGGGTCCAAGTCGACCTTCTATTTTGTATATCCTAGGAGGATAAACGAACAATTCGAATCAATTGATGTTTACCGACGCCCCATTAACATATGCGTTTTGTCCGCCTTCACGGTCTCCCCTCAGCAGGCGATCGGCTGGTCTCCTGACGCGGCGGCACAACCATCACTACGGGGGTATCGAGTGAGCGAGGTACCGCTTACTACACTAGACCGCTGGGGATGCCGACCAGTGCGCACGAGTCGGTTCAGGGCGGGAGCGAGCGGCAGAATAGAGAGTAGGGACCAAAGCAGCGATCATTGCGAACACGTCTGCGTCCAACAGCAGACTGGTAGTGACTGATGATGATGATGCTAGGATACAAAAAAATATCATTATATATTAGACATAATATAGTCATTCCGAAACAAATGGCCTACGTTATATTTTTAAGAGTGTTATATAAAAAAATGACACTGACGTGTAGTAGATAGTACATGGAACACCAGCTGACGGCGGCAAGTGAGCCGACGGGTGACGAACCGATAACAGGCGTGAGGCGCATTACGGTACAGTTAGTACAGTAGCGCAACCGGCCGCGTGTGACGGAGCGTCACGCGCCGCGACCTGTCACATCACACGCTCCCCGCACACGCCGCGACCCGTCACACCACTGCCGCACGCGCCATGATGCTCGTGCCTCTGTGCTGCCTCCTGGCGCAGGCTCTCGCCGAGTGGGTGGAGATAGCTCAGAATAACTACAGGAGAAACACTCTCAGGAAGGAGGTGGACTCCGAATTCGCGACGGACGACGGAAGGTACCCGAACATCACCGCGCGCGCCCCTGCGAGACACAAGGGCCTCGTCAATAGAGTGAGCCACGTGGGGAGCGTGAGAAGAGTCCCGTTCGCTGTGACGACGCCGGCTCCGAAGTACACAAGCGAGCCTGCGTACCGTCCGACTCCAGAGACTGCTGCCTACACGGACACCGACAGAGATGGCGCGAGTAACAAGCAGGAGTACTACGACATTGATGTGGGGGATTTACTAAAGGCTAATAAACTCGACGACACCAAGCTGAACAGTTCTCCAATAGACATGAAGGACGACGACATTTACACAAACAGAAATGAAGAAATTTATGCGACTACAAAGTCAACATTCACAAAAAAACCAACAAAAATAGGATATTCTCAGAGACCCAATTTTTATACAACGTCGAATAGCGAAGGCAATTTAAATGACTTGAATATTGAAACAACGACGAGGTCTTCGATGGTGCTAAATATAAATGAAAGTAAAAATGAAAACAAATCTCCACAGACGAAATTAGAGAGCAAACATGAACCTCCAGAAACTAATATAAAAAGCGTTAGCAAAACCCAATTATTGTCTTCTTCGTTAGAAAACTACACGAAATTAAATAACCTAAATGAAGAATCGCTAAACACTAATACAAAATACCTACACCCGTCGAAAAACTTAGACGTGAAGGGTGAACATACATTGATAAAACCAGTTATCACTGAAGCATCTCTCGAAAATGAAAAACCAGAAATGTCTAAAGTAGAACTTGAAACTAACGAAAAGGAATATCTTAGTGGAATGTGGAAAATGCTTACATTTATAAAAGATGTGATAACGAAAAACACCCAAAGAAGTGTGAAAAGTAAAATCAAATACTTAGAGGATCTAAAAGATAATATTTTATATTCGATTGGTAAGTTTTCCACATATTTATTATACGTACGTACTGCCTCGTGGTCTAGTGGTAAGCGTGTTCAACCACAGAGGTGAGGTCCCGGGTTCGAATCCCGGGTCGGACCGAAAATTGTTATTGGGTCTAATAACAGTCCGGAGTCAGGAAATTGGCGGTGTTACACCCCCGTGCCTCGGAGAGCACGTTAAGCCGTAGGTCCTGCGCCTGATTTCTCACCGGTCGTGTCGGATTGCCGTCCCATCGGAATATGAGAATGAGGGAATAGAGAGTGCACTTGTGTTTGCGCGCACACTTGTGCACTATAATATGTCCTGCGCAGATAGCACGTCTGTATAGACGGCCGCCGTAGCCGAAATCGGCTAGGACGATTATTATTATACGTACAACATTGATAAAAGCGAGAGGCAAAAATGAAACTACGTATACTATAAGTGCCTACTGTCAGTCCGAAACTATTAAAAACAAGTTTACGAAAATACTTTTTTAGCGAAAAAATGGAAACATGCTTTGTACTGACGGCGATACTGTGCACGGGATGAATGACCCTGGTTCCCTTAGTCGGCTGGACTCGCGGACAGCTGACGATATAGAGTGTACGGTATAAGAAAAAGCTTTAAAAAGTTTCTGTGGCTAAACTATTGCTCTGATTGCTCTGATTTTTCTTGTGTAGCCTTAAAATGACACACTAAATTAGTGTTTTTATTTAATGCCTCTCGGTTTTATCAATCTTGTATGAAACTCATGATCTTTATCTTAATATCTCATTCTCAACTTTCCCGAACCCTATCAAAGGAGCATAATATCCTTTTTTTCGGTAATATTTCTGACTTTTGTCAGTCTAAATTTAGAATTACCTCAATAACACGGCTGTTCAGCATCCTTCTTTTGAGGCATACATTTTTTACGCGTTATTATTTTATCTCCATGTGTTAAGTATGCAAAATGTTAATTACAGAAGATCATATCGATCGCGCCTGGCCAGACGATGTAGACGCCGGGGAGGCGGCGCGCGGCCGCTCCGCGCGCTCGGCGCATGCGCGGGGACATGTCGAGCTGCCCTCGTCGGAGGGAGCACTCATGACCATCTCTTTTCTCACGTTCGCCGTCTTCCTCATAAAATTAGTTTTGGTAAGGCAAATGATAACATTTAACAGTGTTGTATCTCACTAATTTTTTTTTGTTTTGTTTGCCCGTAAAATCCTTAGCTGTCTTCTCTTTAAAGACATGAACTTAAAGGACAATGTACTTCAAGGATACAAATAAAATAAAATTATTAAGTTTCATTTTACGTCCAGTCCTAACCTCGCGTGTTTGTTCGCAGCAAATTATCCACGCTTATAAGAACAAGACAATGATGATGACTCCGGCGGTGTTAACCGCTGTCGGACGCGCGGCAGCTGGTACGAGGAAGAGGAACTAGCAGTATTTTATACGCTACTAAATTACGATTGAAAATAAACCATATCTGAATTATAGTCTTTTTTAAACTAAAAAAAAAAGTAAAATTGACGACGGCTGGCGCAGTGGTACAGGGCTCGGATAAGCGGAGCGCAGTGTTGCGCCAGGGGTCGCAGAGTCGAATTCCGCCTAGGTCATAGATGTTAGGGGTATAAGAGGGCAAATAACATCATAATCCCTTATAATCAACCTCTCCTGCACGTGGTAGGTACACCGTACACCCAGCTGAACAACGGAAGAGGCTCTGACGACCGAAACTGTAGCGGTATAACCACACAAAAAGATAGAATCTAAAAGTCCCGCCTATTGTCATCTGACCAAACTCAAAACTACACAAGGCCGTCACCTCAAGTCCAGAGAGAAAATTTCTACGGAGATTTATACTCCGAAAAAATGACACCACCTATTCGCGCATCACGAACGACCCCCGAGCTAGACTTTTTCGTCACCTTACAAACGAGCTTCCCGACATCGAAATAGGTGAGAGTAGGATAGCTCTCGGACAACTTAATAACAACAAAGCTCCGGGGGACGACGAAATTACTGCAGAGATACTAAGAGCAGGAGGAACACCGCTCCTAGCAGAGCTAGCAACTCTATTTGTTTCCTTTATTCAAAGCGGCATTACACCGGAGGCATGTAGCATGGAGGTGGTTAAATTGTTCTTTTACAAGGACGATGACACCTTTCTTAAAAACTATTGCCCAATATCACTCCTGTCATATGTTTATAGTTGTTTATTGTCATTGTTTTGTCATAAGTTGTTTTCGAGAGTTGTCACGAACCGTCTTGCCCGAAAATTCGATGACTTCCAACCCGTTGAGCAGGCTGGTTTTCGACCGTGGACCACATACATACACTTAATCAAATAATTGACAAGACAGAGGAATTCAATTTGCCCCTTTGTCTAGCGTATGTAGACTACGAAAAAGCTTTCGATACCGTCGAGATCTGGGCTGTTCTGGAGTTCATGCAGAGATGCTTCTTTGACAATCGTTATGTCCAGGTTGTCAGATGTCGATACGGAGCCGCAACAATGATCGTCCAAGTACAAAACCAATCCAATTGCATTGCGGGCTAAGGCAGGGAGACATAATTTATCCGAAACTGTGTACCACTGTTTTGGAGGACGTCTTTAAGACGCTTGATCGGAACGGACGCGGCCGTAATATTAATGGGCAGTACATCACGCACCTACGTATTGCAGATGACATTGTCATCTTGGCGGAATCTCTGCAGGAATTGGAAGATATGCCAAATGGCCTAGCTGATTATTCAAGACGATTAGGTCTCGGGATGAATCTGGACAAGATTAAGGTCATGCTTAATAGTCATCTATCCCCGATGACGGTGGTCGTAGATGGCGCTACTTTCTCCACAGATATTTATTTATTATCATAATTATTTAGTCTCGTAAACTTTTTTATGTCATTTACCTACTGTTGGTTCCTTGGAAGAGAGGAGGAAGCCACCTATTGGTCGATCACTTAGGTCGTAGGGCCAAGGCACTTCGGCAACTACACCTGCGTCCAATCCAAGTAGCAGCTCGGTTTGTGACGCCATCGTCACTTTACTTAGACGCAGGTGTAGTCAGTAGTCATGCGCCCTAAATGACCGACGCCACCAGTCCACCACCACAGAGCGGCTGTCTCGCACCGGGGCCCGTCTCCAGCAGTTTGATCGCCCGCGTGCTATACCAATTATGACGTCCTATTGAGTCCCGACTACATATTTTTTACATAGTTATGTTAAAAATATTAATACTTAATTGATGATTATTATGGTGGAGAAAAAAGAATAACATTTTTACGAATATAAACATTTATTTTTATTTAGTTAATGTATGTTTACTGGAATATACTAAAACTTTATACCTATCTTTACAAAACCAAACATAGACTTCAGAAACTGCCTGAACATGCCCGTACCCGTAAGGCAAGCCGACGCTCCTGGTACCTTCACACCTGCTAGGGGTGTAGGCAATAGGGGTTCAGTTTTTTAGGCAACTCAACATGCAAGTTTTGAGGTCCCTGCGACCTGATTTTCGATCCTATAACATCAAAAGTACGATAGAGACAAGGGACCTACGTCCTACATCTCAGTGATGTCTATATCTTTTTTTATAGTACAGGGGGCAAACGAGCAGTCAGATTACACAGATGATGGTGCTTTCCAAACGCCACAGACATCAGAACATCAGGGGTTTTGCAGTTACGTTGCCGGCTATTGGACTTAACTGAAGAGAGAGATGACAAGGTGGAGAGATTCTATAGACCGTTATAAATCTTGACGATTAAGCCCGATACCAGCATGACCAGCGATCCAAGGTCAAAACGTATCCGGCACCGGCACAACGAAAAGATCCCGGACTTGTAACAGATTAGTAGTCACTAGTACTAGCTAGTAGCTACGGCGGTGCAACTCTATAGGGACGAGCCATTTATAGTTTTATATTTATAGTTACACACGACATATTATAGAGCACGAATGTTTACGTGGACACAAGTTCTCTCCCTCTATTGCCTGTATCCTGTATATGGGTAACGCCGCTAAAATGTACCCATTTTTATGAATAACTACCGTCCAGACACTGTTTTTATTTAATATTAGGTACCACATTTTATACTTTTTGTTGTAAAACCAAGTATGTCTCTTAGTAGGTATTTTAGTAGGCAAGCGTCCTTAAAACTATTTCATTTTATTTAATATAATTTGTTTTACTAATACACAATTGTTCATTTAAAAAAAGTCTCAGTTTCTCCCCTATTCATAATTAATTGGCGTAAAATCAATATTTCCGTTCATACTAGTGGTCATAAAAAGGTTTTTTTTTGTTTTTGTTTATTATTCTCTATAATATTTACTTTGATCAAGGACGTTTAAAAAAAAGGCGGACGGAATGTTGCCTAGAAAATATTGAAGCATTAAAATTGTGACAATGTATTTATGACTGCGCGTGTAAAGGGTTACTAGACATAAGAAAAATTACCCATTTTTTAAATAATTTGAATAAATATTTTTGAAGTTCTATTGACTTACATTTTTTTATTTGCTGTTATTTACCATTCAGAACAGTTATTGGTATTTAACGCGGTTTAATGGTTTAATACTACAGTAGCGCGAAATTCAAACAAAGTAGTTTTTTATCGCTTGGTCGCGATTTATAAAATAAAAAATAAAATAAATAAAAATAGCTTTATTTGTGAGACTAACACTACCATACACAAGATATAAGAACAAAAATTAAACAAGAAAAACAAAATGAAAACATAACATTAATAGTAAAACAATATTTAGCCCAATTCAGGGTAAATGAAAATGTTAATTGTCTGACAACATTAATTGTTTGGAAAACATTTACGAAAACAATAAAATTGCGGAAATAAG
>LUGF01053217.1:118792-132987 GCA_001625245.1 Calycopis cecrops
AATATAATAAACTACTACTATTATGGTAATTTGCTAATGCTCTGAAGACGTTAGGTAGTGCTTCTTCAGTCTGGACTTAAAGGTGTCTACTGAAGGGCTCTGCTGTATATCCTCAGGGAGGGCATTCCATAGCTGGGCTGCACGCACAGTAAAGGAATTCCCGTAAAATGAAGTGGAGTAAAGGGGTACGGATAGTGCTTTCTTTACTGTGCATGCTCTAATTGGCCTGTCGCTCGGAGGGCTGTAAATAAATCGTTCTGATAGATATTGCGGGGAATGCGTTTTGAGGACTTTGAACAACATATTTATACATTTTTATGAAATAGAATCGTTTTCGACAAAAAGGCGTAAGAAAATTAATTTCTCATTAATTTACAAATTTGATTTTATTTAAAAAAGCATTAAATTTTCTTCCAAAAAGATTAAAATTTATAATAACTGTTTACCTGCAATTTAATAACTGCCTATAGAAAATGATATATTAAAAAAGTATGGTCCAGCATATCAGATTTATCTCGACTGGATCCAATCTTTCAATGAGAAACTTTTGACAAGAATTATATGTGTTTTGACGAATACTTTAGATATGAAATGGAAAAATATAGTGATAAAAAAATACTGAGTTTCATCTTATGCTAATTTCAATGTTGACTTAGTATTTGTAGTAGAATTAAAGTTCTTGATTCGGTATATGTTGTCATAGCTCGTTGATATTGTAATACAAATATTTTTTGCTTTATGGGCTCTCTGTAAAAATAAAGATGTGAATAAAATGTTTTAAATGACATAATGTATAGTTATAAACTTTATTCAATAAAATAAAAACTGAACTATACTTGGTTGTAAATAAAAAAAAAATATTTAAAAATAAAAGATCTGATGAAACTTACTCGATTATCATCTTACGAGTAATAAATTATTTAAATAAACATATCATAAAGCACTAATATTAATTAATTTAATAAGTAATAAGAATCGTATTAAGTTATTAAATGAAAACTACTTTTGTTCAATGTAGTTCGACACATTTGATCTAATATATATACACATCAAAGAGATCAATAATAAATATTCAAAATTTTATATGACTTTACAATGGTTATCACAAAAACATACATTAAAATAGAACCTGGATTTTTTTATGTTGTTGCGGTAATTTTTTTTGGTAACACGTCAGAATATCCAATGAAAAAAATAAAAAATATTTATTTCAAGTGTCAAAATAATTAGTTGTATAAAGAGAATAATTTGTTACATAATTAGTTTATAAGTAATAAGCAATTCTTAATTCTCATAACAGCCCATCGAAATGATTAAAACATTTATGTATAATTTTTATTCAACTCTACACTGTACATAATACTCTACCTCGCATTATTTTTAAACCAAATAGTTTGATGCCTCTCTCACGACTGCCTCGTGGTCTAGTGGTAAGCGTGTTCAACCACAGACGTGAGGTCCCGGGTTCGAATCCCGGGTCGGACCAAAAATTGTTATTGGGATTTTTCAATTTCTAATAACAGTCCGGAGTCAGGAAGTTGGCGGTGTTACACCCCCGTGCCTCGGAGAGCACGTTAAGCCGTCGGTCCTGCGCCTGATTTCTCACCGGTCGTGTCGGATTGCCGTCCCATCGGAATATGAGAATGAGGGAATAGAGAGTGCACTTGTGTCTGCGCGCACACTTGTGCACTTTAATATGCCCTGCGCAGATGGCACGTTTATACAGACGGCCGCCGTAGCCGAAACCGGCTAGGACGACATTAAAGTTTGATTAGATATTTAGATATAGCACTATTTTTTATTATAAATAAATCAGTATGAATTGAATTAAAGTAAGCCATTGTAGTTGAGTTCGGAAATTCAGAATTGTTATTTGGCTGGTACACGGGTTAACAGTGTAATTTAAATTATTTAATTGGTGAACACTTATCGGTGTTGATTTCCGGTACTCCGATTGCCTGCCTCTGCACTGCACTCCTTCAGAGTTCAGGCTTAATTGCGCTGATGAAAGTGTGCTAGATATAAATCTGAATTTGAATCAGCTGTTCTCATACTATTCCTAATTTTTTTATTTATTATTAAATTTCTAATACTAATATATAAAATAAAATAATACCTAAAATACTTGCAGAACTGTTGTAGAGAAACATGCAAATAAACAGGCCACAAACTATATAGAGAAATAGGCTAAGTATCCAGCAAAGTCGTTAGTCGATTGCGAGGTTCAAAAGTGGCTTTATATGACAGGTGTCAAAGTCATCCAAGCTCTCGCCAGAAAAGCCTTTTCATCCAGTCACGACTAAGTTAAGAAATATGATTTGCCACTTATACTGCCTGTAAACAATTATCCTGCATCGAATTATATTGCAATGAATAAATAATTTAACGCAACGCTGTCTGTAATAACAAAAATGTATAAAGCAGCACATTGAGACTATTAAGACAATGTTAGAATTGTGCCTTAGCATTCAATACAACACTGTGAATACTCCATTACACGTTTTGGTAATCTGTACAACAGGACCGATCAAGCAAAAAACAAGGGAGTTATTTGCAACTATCATCATACACAATCACTTCTATGAGAGCGCAATCATAAAAATTATAATAATAGCAATTCTATAAAAGTTTTATCGAAATAATTGCTCTCGCTACACTACAAATACGAAATAATTGCAATATGCAAATGGAGTATAATTATTTCCCTTTTAAGCACATGATCGAGATGCTCCAAATTAAGAGAGTACATACACAATAATATAAAAAAGAATTGTTTAACTACTCTTCTGAGAATCAGCATTTATAAAATTAATATCGTTATTATATTCACACAAAAAGTTGCTGATATTATTTAGAAATTTTGGAGTGCAGAAATATCTTGCAAGCCACCAAGACACAAAATTATGCCATAAAGATTTATTTCCAGTGATTAAAGGCGAACCTGCAGTAGTCGCGACAAAAAATCACTTATGAGAGCGCCGTTATAATAATATTTTTCAACAATTGTCATTAATAAAAATGGTCACGATAATATTTATTATTATTATTGTTGTGATTATTATTATTGTTATTATTATTATTATTATTATTATTATTGTATAGGACGACATTTCAAGAATTCGTGTAGTTCGCGCATGCGCAGTAATATTTATTTGACACATGGACAGTTGGGTGGTTATAATGATATTATAAAAATAATTACTCGTGATATGTGCATTGTCTCAATGTAACTTAAACAAAAGCCAATCAATTGTATTGTAGTTCGAGGTAGTTATATGTTTCTTAAGAGTAATTAACAGAATCAATTGATAGTTGGTTGGAATAGTAATTATTGGTTTTCAAAGATTTAATTTTTAAAATTTTTAAGTCATTATTTTTCAGAAAAGTTTTAATTTTTTTTTTTAGGTATCCTAATTGTTAGATATGCCTCGACAATGTGCTATGCCCATAAATGAGGCCGTACAGGTATTGAAACGATACATTAGTTTTTTTATCATCGACCCTATCCCTGAATGGAATAGTGATGTATGGAAAAAGATGGCAGAAGAGCCAGAAATAAAAAAATATGGTTGGACAATACACTCCATTCGGACCAATGTCAAAGAAGATAGGAGAAATCTGCTAACTCGAGCCCGGGAGGAATGTGGTTACTTTATACCACAAAGGTTAAAGAACAAAGATGATAATGCTGATATTATTGATGATAATGATGATGACATCGATGAAGAAGATGATAAAAATGATAAAGATTATGTACCCAAACACTATAAACATGAACTACCGGAACTAGATTTTTTTGAAGTTATTATTAATAGAGAATTATGGAAACATATCATGATACAAAAAAATAAAGAAAACGGTTGTGTTGTCGCAAAATTACGGTCGAAAGCTTGGACTCATATACTTGCGTGTGAATTTTGGAATCAGTATAGGTTAAAGTGTGCTTTTGTTTTTAAGAAGGGTGTAATTCATGAAAATGGCAATTATTATGCAACAATGCATGGTAAATGTATAAGTAAAAAATGTAAAAATGCAATTTTTGGGTATATTAACAAAGATCCAGGTGATGAAGGCTCTGTGACCGTACACTTTCAATGCCGCGATACGCGTTTCGAGCAACACGAAGATGTACATAGACCACTTCAAGGAGAAGAAAGAAATAAAATAAGAAATAATATCCGAGAAAAAGGTGTGCAAGGAACACGAATTCACGAAGCAAATCATCTGCTACAACCTGGAGACACTCAATGTCCGTTATTGTTTAATTCGAATGTTTTGTACCAGTTAAAAAATGAATCAGTAAATAAAGAATTAAACGTAAAGCCCGAAGATAAGAAAGACTTAATTAAAGCTTTAAAAGATATGCAAGATGATCCTATATACAAAGAATGTATAATCCACGTAGGAGATACACCTTTTTTAGTAATTTATCAATCTCCAACCCAACTTTTTAGTTACAGAGAATATCGACGCATAACCAAACAACATTCATCTATTTGCATCGATGCAACAGGTGGAGTTGTACGAAAGTTTAAAGATTCTAGAAATGATAAAACAAGCTACATATTTTTATATCAGATTGTAATAAATTTCGATAGTACAACGCAAACTATTTACCAGATGCTTTCGGAAATACATGACTCGGAAATTATCCGTCTTTGGTTACGCAGATGGATAGGCATGCCTGGTGTTTCTCAACCAAAAGAGGTTGTATGTGATGGGTCACGTGCTCTCCTTAATGCTATTTGTTCAGCATTTAATGAACTCACATTGCCCCATTATTTACTATTATGTTTTCAATGCGAAAAAAAAAATACCTCAACGAAATTAATAAAAAGCTATATACGGCTGGACACAGCGCACTTAATACATTCTGTAAGTAAGTGGAAATGCTGGAATTCTGTAGTACATAAAAGTGTAAAATGTTTTTATTTATATTGTTTTGGATTACTTATAGACTCACAAGAACTTAAAACCTTTGAGTTATTAGCAATTCTCATTTTTATAGTTTGTAATGTTGAATATGAAGATACTATAATTGATTACAAGTATGAAAATGAGTTTTTGACTCCAGTGAAAGCGAGACAGATATTAGAAACTTTAATCGCTACGAAAGATACTGATGGCTTCATTAACGGATTAGAAGAACGAATTGATACGATTGACTCTCACTTTGATCCTGAGAAACAAAATGAATTCATTGATAATACAAGTAAATTGCCAGAAGAAATTGACGAAATTTTAAGTTGGTTAGTCCAAGTGGAAAGTCATTCTTTAACTGCTATTAAATCTGGAACTAAATTAAATTGTTTTTATTTACCTAATTTAAGTACTCCATTCAAGCAAAAATTGAAAGAATTTCCTTTATGGTCTAAAGTATGTATCAAATATACAAGTTCACGTGCTACCTCATCATATATTGAAGAAAGTTTCAAAGATTTGAAGATGATTTTAGATCGACAAATTTCTCTACCAGCCAGGATTGATATTTTTACGAAAGCACATTTAAAAATTCTAATTGGAGGAGTAAAACTATTCAATATAAAATTAGCTAAATTTATTGAAGATACAATGAACATTAAAATTGATGAAGTAGACAATGAAATTGAAAAGAATGAGCATAATGAATCTCATTATGAAAATTGGATGGGACATGGTAAAGATCTAAAGCACAAGAAATTTAATTGGGTTGAATCTAATTATTCTTCTACGATTGATATTGATGCAATTAATAATTCTGTAAGTCTAGATCATTCTTATCATTTGACCAGTTCACCTTTGGTAGAAATAAAAGCAGAAAAATTAAATACTGCTGTCACTAGTGAAGTCCCCGAAAAAAAACATGAAGGCAAATATTTTAAAAGTGTTCCTGATATAAAACTTATTAATGATGGAATTGTAGTTATAAAGAGGAAAATAGATGATAAGGACAGTAAAATGATCGTACGAAAAAATTCAAAGATGGCTAGAAATCTATTGGTGAATGGAAATAATTCTGGGCCGATAAAAACTAGTGATGGAAACTGGTTCACTTACAATACATGTCCATTCGATAGTATAGTTCAAATAATATATAATGGTGCTTTAGAAGACCCTGAGTTCCTTGATTTTGTAAAATATTCAAAAAATAATACTTTTTTATTTACAGTCGATTTTTTGACGTTGGGTTTAAATTCAACAACTTGTAAAAATATTTATTTAAAGAGATTTAACATACTCTATCCTATTTACAAGCACTGTGAATTAAAACAGACGCAAATTGGCGGCGAAAAGTCTGACTTTAAATTCCTCTCACGTGTCATAACTTGTGAGGATAATGTTAACATTTTATGGAATAAACTGTTTCAAGATGAGCCGAGTGTGTTTGAAGAATACTTATGTTCATCTGTGACATGCGAAGACTTCCAAAGAAATGTACCAACTCTGGATGTTAATTATATTACGCTAACTAATTCGGGATTTAAATCACTTGAAGAATCAGTAATTTTTCAAGATATCACTGAGAATTTATATTGCCAAAATTGTAAAAAAAACAATCTACTTTGCAAGAGAACATTAAATAAATATATATATATTGATTTAGACACACCGGACCGGAATACTCAGGAATCTCAAAAGTGTAAGTTACGAGACTTACCAATACAAATAAGTCTATCAGCAAAAAATTCACACAATCAAACAAAACAACAACATTATCGGTATGTACATTTTATTATTTAATTTGTGTAATTAATATAATTTTTTTTTATATTCACTTTTCACTATCATTTCAGTTTAACCGGTATACTTGGGTACAATCGACATCATTATATTGCTTATTGCAGAAGTTTATGTGGTTCATGGCAATTTTTCAACGATTGCCTATCGTCATCCAAGGCTATTAACGCGTCGACAATTATTGTTCCGCATGGAGCGCTGTATATATTGAATAAAAATTTTATCTAAGCCAAATAAATCGCCATTTAAGAGCGTTTACGCCTTCCAACGCAATTTGCCTTGAAAACAGCACTTTTTAAACACCTTAAAAACATGAACCACTTATCTTATATTGTATGTTACATACTAATGATTGTAGGACATTTTCTTGTCTAAATAGTTAGTAGAAAAAATATTTCAATTAATTTAGTATATACGTATTATATCATGATTACTTATTAGAGGTTTGTTAATTTCCCTTTTAGCGTCAGTTTCGAAGCTCAAAATATCATAAAAGTACTGAAATATATAATTAACAAAAAATAATAACCACTTGATAAGATCCTTGAGAGAATAGTTAGTAGAAAAAAAATTGGTTTTGGTATCTTATCTATGAGAATTTAAAATTAAAAAAATGTGAAATTTAGTCAAACTTTAAATGTATATTTCGACGAAATACCTTATTTAATTTAATATAATAATAGCTTACCAATAAACTAGAGCATATTCTTTACAATCATGCATTTAAAGTTTTGATTATTGTATAGTAATTAATTTTCTGTAAATTTTTTAAAACGTCTCTAAAACACTGGTCGCAAACGAAATCAATTCAGTACGTGGATCATAGTGGGTTAATTTGACTATAGAATATACTAACATTATATATATGCTACTCACACGGCGATCCGTATGTGTGGGTTTGAATTACCCATGAATTACTTAAAACCACGTGCGCAAGGCGTAAACGCTCTTAAATGCATCGATTAATCAATATATTAATTACCATCATTGTTTTTAATTATTATATAATTATAATATTAAATTTTGCTGCATGTGCATTTTAAAGGATTTGCTGTTAACCCGTGATAAGGCGCGCCCTAAAAAATAACACGAGGAGGCGCGCGTAAGCAAAATGCTCACATTACTAAATAGTCATTTATTGGTATATACCAATAGTGGATGGTTACATTTAATAACATCAAAATAAATAAAAGATATGTAGCTTACTAAATAGAGTTTAATTATCATTAATTAACAAAAAAATCAGTCTTATGCATAACTAAAAATAACGTATTAACTTTAGCCTTCGCTTTGGGCTAATTAACGAAAATAAACTAAAAAATACAAAATTAAACAAAAAATAGGATTTTTTTAAACTTCCATGTCATCTTAACTTTTTTTTATAATGTTACTATCGTAACAATACATATATATCACATGCTCAGCGCAGAGTAATTAAATGTCAACGCCATAATTTTATTCAATATTATACACTCTGTTATTATTATAAAATTTATTTTATTATTATTGTTGTTGTGATTATTATTATTATTATTATTTCTGTTATTATTATTATTGTTGTTATGATTATTATTATTATTATTATTTCTGTTATTATTATTATTGTTGTTGTGATTATTATTATTATTGTTATTTCTGTTATTATTATTATTGTTGTTGTGATTATTATTATTATTAATGTTTGTAGGATTATTCCTTCTCAGTTGGCCAAGACCACAAACTATACTAAAATACTGTTATTAGAAATTACAAATTTATTTGAAAATAATATTGCGTGCCGTCTTGTATCTTCGCCATTTTTTTTACTTTTTTGTTGCTTTTTTTCTGTTCTTTGCATATTCCTGGTTGCATTTTGCTTGTATAAGAAAGACCAATTCTTTCTTCATTATTTCTTACTATCTGAAACAAAAAAAAAATCAAAATAAAGACTTTAATAATATATTGAATGTTTTTATTTATAGCCTCTTATTAGCAAACTGTTGACGTCCTAGGGCTCCAATAGCCGTTCACAGTTGGACATAGGGTCATATAGGTCTATAGTATAAGGGGCAAACGAGCAGTCGGATCCATTTTCATGACTACGGACGCCCATATACATGATATACATCTGCATAGAAGTTATACGAAGTATTGCCCTTCTTCCTCACCTCCCATACATGGGCTACCGCCTACTTACACACCGCACGAATCGCGACATGACAGCTGTTACTTTACACCATGTAAGTAATCGAAAGGTACCTTTCCGGTTGAGCTGGCCCAATTCGGTTGATACTACTAAAAAATAAAAAACTACTAAATAATATATATACTTATATGTATATAATATGAACTGAAACTTATAGAAAATATCATTATTATTTTGGTGAAAATTTAATGATGATTTTTTTTAATAAAAATTTTGTTGGTATAGTCGGAGCCATTTTCATGACTACCGACGCCCATAGACATCTGCATAGAGGCTATATAGATGCGATGCCCTCCTTTCTCCTCCCACCTCCATGGGCCACCGGCTACTTACACACTACACGAAACGCAACAGAACAGCTGTCACTTTACGCCAGTCTCGTGTAAGCGAGGTACCTCTCCGGTCGTGCCAACCCAATTCGGCTGCATGCAAGCATGCAGTGTGGCTACTGTCACATGTGTGTGACTACCTCTTACTATTGAATTGAGTTGATGTTTGTTTTGTGTTTGATTTAAGTTTTTTTTCATAATAATATATGACGTAGTCATTTAAATTATATTTTTCAACATATTTATTTGAATACTACTTACAGAATGCTGAAGTATAATTTAATGCCCCGCCATTGCTTTGCTGAATACAGCACACATTGGATTTGTTAATTTTACAGTCCCAGATGCAGATGGTAGGTCCCCTGAAATTGGATAAGATAAAGGGTTACCTACCCTTTTTTGTTTATAAAATACTAGCTGCGCCCCGCGGTTTCACACGCGTAACTTTCGATCCCGTGGGAATATCGGGATGAAAAATAGATGTTGGCCCATTCTCAGACCTACTCAATATGCTCACAAAATTTTATGAGAATCGGTCAAGCCGTTTCGGAGGAGTATGGCAACGAAAACTGTGACACGAGAATTTTATATATTAGATATGTTTAATACTAGTATAAACACTATGTCTGTTTATAAAATATATACTAGTCTAAACATTCGCTACAGAATTAAATAGTTTTTAATATGTACTTTACTTATTTGTAACTACACAAATATACAATTTCTATACACATATATTATATATATATAACACATATATGATTAATTTTATATATTGTTAAAAATATATTTATATTTAACTTTGTCATTTCTTGTCAAACTCAAAATATATTATTCATAATAAAAAAATTAACTTCTTAGTTTAATTATTAAATGAAGTTACTTAATTTCTAATTAAATTGTTTTTATGTTTACTAAAAGTGCCAAAATTATAACTTACAATTTACAAATGATACATGAATTAAATTTCCTGATGTATCCATGAACTATATTTAATTAAACAAAAAATGATTAATCAATATAGGTATTGTTTACATAAGCAATTTTGATAACACTGAAAAAAATGTAGATACTTTTGTAAAGCAAATTTATTAGACTCCCAGGGACTAAGCCTTAACTGCCCCTAGAGTAAACCCAGAAGTAAACAATAAACAACCACACCTTCACATCAATAGACTAGTGGGGTAGAGAAAGTCTATTCACTTACCAGTAGAATTTATTGGGACCCCTGTAAGCATTTCACTGCGCGTGAACAAACTAGGATAAGCACAAGCCAATAAACGCGACTTCTTTGTAAATAACTTGTAAATAACGCAGCTTGAACTTGAACTTTTGCTTCGCAGTAGACCACAATTAATATGATGGACCCATTTTTGTAGTCTCTTCTCACATTTTGGAAATTTGTGTAAAACACTATTTCCTTGCACACTTAAACCATCCGGTACACAACATTTACGATAGGGCATCTTGACAAAGTCAAGAAAATCTTTTACTGATATGTGGAACGAAAATGTATAAAAGGACCATGCAAAAGATAGTACGAGCTCTGTCCTCACCCACCAACAGACATGGCAGTAGTTTTAATAATGGAATTCCATAATCGGAGCCGTGCACTTCGCGGGAATTCTCGGGAATGCTCGCGCAGTCGCGATCGGCCGCTGGAAGTATCCCGCCCGTCGCGCCCGCTCCCCGCTCGCGTCTGTTGCGCCCGAGCATTGCATTCATTCCTTGCAGTGTAGGTAATTAATACAGTGTTTAGAACACACAAACAAACAATTAAGTGTTAGAAATGAATGAAGAAAAGCTTATTTATTTGGTGCAAATTTACGACTGCTTATACAATACCAAAGCTCGCGGAGGCCCGCGACTTCTCGAGCATTCCAGCGAATCCTCGAGTCTTCGCGCGAATCCGCGCGCCTTCCCTACCGGGCGCGTCGCTGCGCTTCGCCGCGCTTTTGGTGTGAATTGACCCTTACAATACTGTAGAATATTTTTACTGTACAATAATAATGTCAACGAACACATCTTAGGTATTCTATAAGTAGACTGACAATGCGCTATGTTACATTGAACATGAACAATAACGTTTCTGCATTAAAATACAAATGAGAATGTATCTGAAAAAAGTTTTGCATTGTACGTATTACATATAAGCCACCAATTACTTACTACAATAGCAATTCTATAACACAATACAATAAAGCCGGATTTACATTACAAAACAAGTGTCATGCATGATAAAACAAGTTTCATGAAACTAGTTGTAGCACATGTGAAACTACTTTCGTTAAAAATTATAGTGTCATGAAATCATTAGTATTGCGTAGATAATGGCCCTGTCAAAATCAGAGTTGTATTTTATGATGCAAAACGTCGTCTCGACGTATAGGTCATATAGGACGTATAGGTCGGTAGAAACATATAGGTCCTCAGTTTCCATACCCGTAGTATTATTTTTTTTGCCTTCATAAGTTCATTATTGTAAGTATTACGAAGTATTCGTATTTTGCTAATAACATCTTTAACAGTTTCCATTAGCATGGCTTCTTTGATTGTTTTGTATGCCGCTTCGCGAGCATCTCTATTTTTATACTGCGGGTGTTTCGGATCCCAAAGACATTCATTGATAAATTGTATATTTTTATCGCATGTCCAACGTTGGTTAGCCATTTTTTGGCTCATATTTGTCTGCTATCCAACAAAAAATCACACGTCTACTCTGCGCAGGTGTTGTCGCGACACTAGTTTCGTGTCAAATTTACATCATGAAATTAGTTGCATGACATTAGTTTTACAAAAAATATGCGCACAGCACGAAACTACTCCAGTGTCACGAAAGTAATGCATGCATTGTAAAACTGAACACGTGAAATTATTGGTCATATTAGTTTTATCAAACTAATTTCAAGCCACTAATTTTGTAATGTAAATCCGGCTTAACTTTACTTCACAAAACTAATGATAACAACAACTTAATATGTATCAGGAGACAGACTATGTGCCACATTACTTACGATGACATTTATATGGACATAAATATTAAAGGACCTGGTTGACCGAGCTTCGCTCGGATAAAAAATAAAAAGACGGAATTCCGCCATCTATTGAGGAGTAAAAAAAACATAATTATATATAATATAATATAGATGGCGCTGATATTATATATTATTATATCTTGAGAACCGAGCTTTTCTCGAACCTGGGACCCTTGAACCTTGATAAATCGATTCCTTGAGCCGAAAAACCCCTAATCTGTAACTTTCATGAAAATCGTTGGAGCCGTTTCCGAGATCCTGATTACACATATATATATAAATATACAAGAATTGCTCGTTTAAAGATATTAGATATAGTTTATTTTATAACATTGTATTTCCATGCCAACCGAACTGTGTATAACATTTTATCAATTCATCTATTATTACACTTTCCCCATATACTGCCATATACCAAATAATCGAAATGTTAAGAGCACAACTTCCGATTGTTCGGGCTCCTGTTAAACATGTACATTGTACAGTACCACTGTGTAATTGCATCTCTGCCAGCTATAGAATGGTTTATCAAAATATAACTATAGTAAACGAGTGACCTTACGTGTCTGGACTATGCGTGCTCTAACCAACCAGGAATTATTTTGTGACATGTTATATCTTGACAAATCATGTAATTCATTGTCTCCGTTTATGATATCGCAGATTTCCGTCGCAAGCCTGTTGTCCGTAACTACACGATAATTCGCATTTAATAAAGATTCAGCTATGCGAAAATAGATAAACATATTCGGCAATGTGCGATTAAAATATGTTTGTTTATGCAGTCTAAATCGGTTTTTGAATTTACCACTAACCGCCTCGACAACCCCTCTGCATATAGTGACTAAGCGGGAGTCATTCGCCTGCTCTGTAGATAGTTGAGTTGCTTGTCTATCAAAAGATATGAACCTTACATGCCACCGACAAAAGTCGGTGGCATGTAAGGTTCATAGCCAAGGGACTCTATATCATGTATGCTGTCTCGGAATCCCCGGTCTAAAATAAAAACATCTCTATGTAACCAATGCCAAACATTCTCGTCATCATTCATAATTTTTTGCATGATCGTTGCGTCTGACGTAGTAGCAGAAAATGGGCCTATTACATCTATTATGTATCCATCGCTGTTGACTAATTTAAATGGTTTCAGTAGGTTACGAAACTTATGATGGCTGTAACTTTTTCTTTGAAATAAAAAATTGGAGCTTTATTCTATATACTCGTAGTAGTAGTAGTAGTGGGGGCAGTAGTCGCGACAAAAAATCACTTAAGAGAGCGCCGTGTTATAATAATATTTTTCAAACAATAATTGTCATTAATAAAAATGGTCACGAGATTATTTATTATTATTATTATTATTATTGTTGTGATTATTATTATTATTGTATAGGACGAAATTTCAAGAATTCGGTAGTTCGCGCATGCGCAGTAATATTTATTTGACACATGGGCAGTTGGGTGGTTTTAATGATATTAAAAAATTTATTTAAAAAAAAATACGATCGAACAAACAATTTTTTTTATCGGACAAACAATATTTAACGATGATTAATTGAAAAAATATAAGAAAACACAAGATACCTCTATACTAGGAGCTAGGTTTAGGTCGATTTTTTTTAAATTATTTAAAAAAAAAATATTATCGAACAAACGCTAAATTTGATCGAACAATAACGATCGATATCGATCAAATTTAGCGTTTTTTCGATAATATACAATAATAATAATAATAATAATAATAATCACAACAATAATAATAATAATAATAATAATCACAACAATAATAATAATAATAATAAATAATCTCGTGATCATTTTTATTAATGACAATTGTTTGAAAAATATTATTATAACACGGCGCTCTCTTAAGTGATTTTTTGTCGCGACTACTGCAGGTTCGCCTTTAATCACTGGAAATAAATCTTTATG